>JACBWW010001131.1:0-11931 GCA_020086605.1 Lanius collurio
AGCGTTTTTCAGTGTTTTTCTTGGTGGCAGTTAGAAAAGGTGCTGAATTTACTGACATTGAGTGGATTTCTCTTCTCAACAGCTTCCTTTGGTTTCTGGGTGTTGAAATAAAATGACACGAGGGTAAGATTATGCTAGGGCAGAGAACTTTGTTTTGATTTTGCAGGCTTCCAACCAGGGAATTGTGTGAGTCTCAGCTTCCTTGTTGAGATGTATGGATGGCCATGCTGGGGCATGTGCTCCTGTGGCATCCAGCTGTGGGTTGAAGGCCAATTTCACCTAAGAGGGGACTTTCCACAAGATAAATGGTTTATTGAGGCTGATACTCCTCTGACATCACAGCCCAGGCCTAATGGCCCCGGTTTTCCAGCAGTTCCAGCTGAAATCCTGCCCTGCAGAGCCCACAGGGCCTCCTGCTCTGAACACCCTTTTCAGAGCACATTTTGCAGCCAGCAGGTCTTTGTCCCAGGGAGAACTGCCAGTACAAACACCCACACACCTTTGCTGACCAGGGAGGAAGCCTTCCCTTCCCAAGTGCTCTGAAAAGAAGTTATTATGGAGGAACAGCACTCTGGGCAGTTTTACAGGGCTCTGCTGGGAATCCCTGCTCAGTACCTGGCTGGGGGCTGACACCTGAACTGGGCAGACTGCACACAAATCACTTTGCTGGTGAAATGGGAGCCTGAACTAACAAAATATAGCAGTACAGAAGTGAAGAGCTGAACTATCTCGGGAATGACAAAGCCTGTGTGTTTTCCAGTGTGTAAGGAACATTCTCATCTCTGGGAATGGCCTTTTCAGACATCAGCAGGTCAAGGTGTGCAGAAGGTGCACACCAAAGCATTAGTGGAATGCTATAAGGAGCTGGTTACTTTTTGGATGGTATTATACATGTGAAAAATGCATTTGGCCATGGATTTGTCAGGAGAAGCAACACCTGGTTAAGGTTTAAAAAGATCCTTTACCACAGTCTTACAACTTTAGGTAATCACTTGGCTTTCACTGATTTTCTCATGTCTATGTGTAGCTAGAGAGTAATTACAACAAAAGATGTTGTAGGGTTCTTGGTATTACAACAGAGAAGATGATAAAAATCTGATCTAAATAGAGGAAAATGCATATGTCTCTTTAAAATCAGGAAATAAATCCTAGATCTTCCACTTTTATCCAGTTACTTATATAATCAATATCTGTGGTGGTCATAACCTTGCTACTTGGATGTTACTAAGACAGAGATGTCAGCATAGGTAGAGGTTGTAGAAGGAGAGCAAAATGAAGGCTGTAATATCTGTGCTATTCAGCTATTTGATCAGTGCAGTCAAATAGAAATTATATTCAATTAACCCCAAACTGGGAAGATTAATCAGGTGTATTCATTGACACTTTACAGCTTGAACCTTTGCAAGTGTTCCTTTCCCTTTTGTTTTCTTCCTTGCATTTTTTTTTCATCCTTTCCCAAGTGAAGAGTCTACACATATAATGTGTTATAATAATAATGATGCTAAAAGTTAATTGGTAACATTGATGAAAAGAGAAATAAATATTTTATAAAACTTTCCAGTATATATTCAAACCTTGGATGAGAAGGCATAAGAAAATATTGACAGAGATCTACCTGTTCTAGGACTCACAGCAAGGTTTTTATTTAACCTTGCTTTAATTTATGGGAAAGGGAGTGAGAGCAGGAAAAGGAAGAGAGCAGACTTGACACCTTGGGTCAATTTTGGTTTCTTCAGGGCTGGCCCAACAAAGCAATAAATGTTGACATTTTCAGTGGAGAAAAAATAGTCTTCTGTGTAAGTGGAAGACAAGTGGGAGGAAATGAAAGCAAAGAAATTAAAAAAAGGACTTGGAATACTGTCACGGGACTGAAATAATTGAAAGAAGCCATTCAGGTAGCTGAGGATGTGGATTTAGAGGAGCTGCCTTCTGTTTGTGAACTCTTACCTGGCTACAAACCTACTAAAGAAAGCAAAATAAAAGTTAATATTAAACAATAATTTGAGTTGCCACAAAATAAGCATATCCACAGGCAATGTCAGCTTTTACAGACCAAAAGGAGTATCCAGTACAAAAAGCTAAGCATCTGCTGGCCAGTGGGAAACCACTGATTTTCTGTGAGGGATGAACCTGTTCAGCCCTAAAGCGAAAGAATTCCCATTTAATTTTCAGAAATATTTTGGGTGTATGAAATTGCACTCATCACCTGTGTATCCTTAGACTTTCAGTGTCATCCTGTATTTCAAATATCTGATTTCAAAACACATTGGTATAAACAGGATGCAGCCATTTGTGTCTCTGGCAGTGTCTCCCAGTAGCAGCCTCATTTAGTGCCCGTCAGGATTCTCTGTCTCAGTGCCAAGGGTGGTGGGGGCCACCCTCACATCACACCACTGAAGGGGCACTGCTGGTTCCATGTCACTACTCAGCTGAAACCATTGCTCAGGAAGCTCCTGAAGATAACAGAGGTTCAGGCACATGCTTACATCCCTTATTTACTTGTTAATTAAATGGAGCTGACAGCTAAAACCTGACAGAAGGTGTGGCATTCAGCACTCTCCCAAATCCTGAGCAGAAGAATGACAGGGCTGAAGTTACATGAGAAAAATCAGGCTCCAGAGACAAATTTTAACATCTACTCTAGGGAACATATATTTCCATGAAGATACTATTTTGTATATTTACTGTAGCTCTGGAATGAACATGATCAGATGAGGTTTATGGTGAAGAGAAGAGAGGTTTGAAGCTTAATCTGCAGGGAATTGGTGATTTTTGATGTCAGGAGAGGCCTCCTCGTGCTATGCTGCATTTCATGACTCAGCTGTCATTTATAATTTCTATATTTAGCCATTTGTGTGCATCCAGGTTTCCTGCTAAACACCATTCTGGAACTGCCCTGTTCTTTAGAGAAAGGAACTGAGGACCTACAAAGGATCCCAGTCACTGGTTGTCCAAAGCACAGGACTTAAATTGCATCACCTGAGATTGGGTGGCTTGAGTCAACCTTGTTTTCAGTCAGCAGAAGAATGTCACTGATTTTAATATTCCCTGGAACTGCTCCTTCTCCCAGAGTTTGGGTTTTGAAACAAATAAATGCCATTGGAGCACTGGATTTACTCTAAGCTGTAAAATTGGCCTTAAATACATTTGAGGTTAACCATCTGTTAATGACATCAAATGAAAGATTGAGCAAGTCAAATAAATGTAAGTGATAGCTCTTGGAAGCCTTTCACCTGCCTGTAACCATGACAAGAAAGTCAAAATTCTGAAGACCATTTTTGGTTTCTGCATATGAATTAGTTAGCTTTAACTGAAATCCCTCAGAACCTGATTTTAGCGTAGTTCCCTGCTTTTACCTTCAGTTTATTAAATTTTTATGTCTCCCATGTTCTATGCATTTAATTTTCCAGTAAATGGCCACAGTACAGTGGTTTCCCAGCAGTGAGGTAATACTACAGAAATAGTCTAAGCTGAGCATGCTTCAAAGTGTTACATTTTTGCCTTTGTTTCTTGCTTTTTTTTTTTTTTTTTTTTTTAATATTCCAGTAGAAAATGGTTCCAGACTGTTGAAAGTTTTTATAACAGGAAATGTATACAGAGCTTTGCTCTTTATAAACAGCACTAACTGTACCAACAATCCAGTGCCTCACTCACTGGGTGCAGAACCATCCTGCAGACTTTTCATATAATCAGGCTCTTTGACTAAGATTTTTCTTTTTCTGGTCTTCATTTTAAATGAAGGCCTACATAAAAGCTAATTATTTGAAACTCCCTAATAAGACAAAAGCCAGTACACTTACATCTTTCCCAACAAACAAATGAATCCACTGAGGAAGCTCAAGGCTTTCTGTTTATTTGTGAAGTGGCAGAAAACTTTTGTGGTGATGCTTAGTGCAGGACATTGTGAATAAATTAAGCTGGAGGAATAACACATCTTTATTTTGCCAGAACTCTGGTTCACTTTTTGTGTCTCTAACTAACAGCCAGCAGTTATCAGTTCCATATATCAATAGAATAGAATTATCTCTATATTTTAAGGAGAAATGAGATTCACTGCCTGTTTTCATCCATGTCCTCTCCTTCTCTAGGAGCCACCTGGTTTCTCTACCTCCTCTGTCAGACTCCTTTTCCTTTTGCAAAGGATTGAGTAAATCGTTGATGCATTTATGGTATAAAATTGTAAACTGAGTGCTGTTTATTGTCCCAGTCTCTGGGATGGGCAGGGACAGTCCCACCTAATGCCAAGAAAATGCCTCCTTTGGCTCCAGGCTTTATTGGGAGCCATTCTGGAGCCAAGGACATTTTGAGGCCTAGATCCAAGTCTGTATGGAGAAGGCAGTGCATAATATTTTGTAAAAGATGGAAACTTAGCAGTTGAATTCATTTAATAATTATTTAGTGCATACACCTTGTCAGTCTATTAGGCCTCATTTTCAGTTCTAAAATACCCCAAGAAAAGAGAGAGGCAAGCCCTGGAAATATTGCAACTGACCTTAAAGTCAATTCCTGAAAAAAAATATTTGTGATGCCAGCTACCAGCTTGTGCCATTTTTATTATAATTCTGCTTTGGCCAGCCCATCTCTCGTTTTCCAAATGTATTTCAATCCAAAAAAAATGCCAAATTTCACCAAAAAACAAAGAAGTAAAGGATGTGTTTGCTGAGTCTGCTGGTAAGGATATGTCATGCTATACACAGCTTTCCTGTGTTTTTTTTTTTTTTTTTCTGGAAAGAATGTGTTTAGAATAGAAGTGGACTTGTTCTGGTTTTGTATATCTTTTTTTATTTTCTAATGGGGAAACCGAATATACATTATAAAAAAAGAGCTGGCATGCAAATCTTAGTATTAGGTGAGTCTCTTGGTGATAAGTAAAAAGATTTTAATAATTGCTTTTCTGCACTGCTATGTTTTCTGTATCATTGTGAGTTGAAGTGCATGTTAAATTTTGAGCATTGTACCATGAAATGGGATGAAAATCTGTGTTTGTTTCTCCCTGGGACTCAAACAGCCTTGGTTTTGGTGTGCCTAATCCAAAGCAGAAGTAATGAAAATTACTTCTAGATTGAGCCTATTTGCCAAACCTCCTTATTTGTAACTGACAATAATTCAGATCTGGAAATCTGATCCTGACTCACCCATCTGGCTTTTTATTTGTAGAAATATAGGTCAGTACAGTTCTAACACAGTGAATCATGCAAGTATTTTTATCTGTGAGAATAACCCATATATACATCACCTGTTATTCCCAGGGCTCCTTTCCTGCCTTCTGGGTTTTTTGGGGGGGGGGAAGATTTTGTATTTGCATTCCCGTGCTTGAATCTGGCAAACTCCCAACCTGGACTTTTCTGCAAGTGTTCCAGTAGATTTTGTATTCATATTAATCAAGTGCACCTGGAAGTGTATCCACTCACCATGTAAGAGTGACCCTAAAGGAGGGAAAACATCTTGGTCATATGACAACCATTACAAAATCTTAAAATATTTCCTGTCTGTCTTTGAGATAAACACCACACATATTTCAAAAATCTGTTGATGGAATGAAAGTAATGCCACCTCATGCTGAACCCTACTCTCTTTTTCATTGTATATTTAATTTCTCTTAGGTAATTTCTGACCATTTCAGCAATACCATGTCCTTTTCTGAGCTATCCTGACATCTGTCCTAAAGGCTGGTTGGAAACCTCATTGTAGAAGGGACACCACTGGTGTGAAGCCAGTGTTAACCCAATAGAACAAGTCATGGTTTTCACTTCTGTTTGCATTTCCTTTCCCTCCCCTTTCTGGCTGGAAGTGATACAGGAGGTCACGCTCAGTCTGCTCTATTTCCTTTTGTGCCCAGTGACGTTGGAATATTGCTTTTTAATATCCAAATCAATATTTTCTAAAATAGCCTTATATTTTTTATATTTTTCTGTTATTTGCATGGTATATATTAGGGACATAGGAAATTGTGCATATTTGCTGTTGTATTAAGAGGAAAAATTATATATTTGAAGAGGATTCTCAGTCCAGCTCCCTTCATCTTTAATTGGTTTGCACAATTTTTCTATTTCAGTTGAAAGCAAAATTTAAAGAAAAAGAGAGCTTCTGAAACACAAGAACCCACAAACCATTTTATTTCTGATTTGGCTCTTTTCTGCAGAGAATTTTTAAGAGTTATTTGACGGCATATTTAACAAAGAGAGAGAATTTGTGTTTCATGATACTTAGAGAGCACATCTAGAAATTCACATTAACATTGTTACTGTTTGTACTTCACTATGATGAGCAGAGTCTTTGTTCTCAGAAGTAGAAATTGAACTCCACCTTTAGGACACAATAAAATTATCTGTATCCTCAGCTCCAAAAGTTGCCTCTCTGTGAATGGGAGCATTTTTTACTCCAGTGTTGGTGATGAGCAGGAAGCACAAAAGGAAGAGACGAATCCACAAGACACCCCTTCCTGCAAACAGCAGCAACCACAATTAGGAGGGTAAATAACACATATTAGAGAGTGCACAGTGGTGTGATTTGTACACCCAGCTCTGTGTTTAATGCCTTGCTGTGACATGTGTTCCAGCTGGCAGAAACCATGTCTAAACAACAGGAAGATATTCCAGTGCCATACAGAAAAAAGAGTGATTTCTCCACTATGAAACTGCTAGATAAAAGCAATTGTGATAAATCACCTGAGAAAAAAAATCCTGAAGTGAGCTCCTGGTCCTGGCTGCAGCCAGTGGCAGGACTCCCATTGACGTCAGCAGAGAGTTATTTTCCCTCTGGTTTTGGCCTGCCTGATAGGAGGAGCACCCCCAGATGCAGCTTTCAGTTGTCACATCAGATGTCCCTTAGAAGGCCTGTAATGGGTGCTGGGTTCTGTCACTCATTCCACAGAAGGGCCATGCACGGGTGGAGCACTCAGAGCTCTCCTCCTGATCAGTTAAGGGGTCCCCTTGGGTGAGAGATTTCTTTGCTCTGCATTTTCTGGAAGAAATACCTATCTCCAAATTATTTTGTTCACATTCCTTTTGCCAAACTCATGGTTTGTTTGGGATTTGTGGGAGTAGGAATCCTGAAGGATTTGGGAGCTGCTGCCTCACACTCCAAGCTCCTGCTCACCTTGCTGAGCTCAGGCACCCATTGCAGGTTCAGGCACACAAAGCTCTGTCTCTTCCCAGATTTCTGGAAGCACAGGAAGCCAGACAAAGCAGGGAACTGCCAGCCACAAAAGCAGGATTTTAAAGGAGATGCCAGGACAGTTTCTCTAAAAGATTTTGGGAAAACCTTTGGCATAATTCCCTTTTACTAATCCCTTCTTTTTTCCCTCTTGAATCTCAAACTTTGAATTTATGGATCTTCTTTTATGAGCTCCATTTTTCTTGCTACTTATTGCATAATTTTGTATTTATCTTTACCTCTTTCATACATTTGCTCAATTTGCTGATTTTTCTTTGGTTTCTGGTTGACCTCTCTCAACCCAGTGACATTCAAAGCCCAGGAAAGCTTCAAATAAGGAAACTGACTGGAATAAATCAGAAATAAAACATTTCTATTTTCTTTTGATGTCCAGCTCCTTTAACCTGTCAACTTTAAGAAGAATAATTTTATCTAAAAAGCAGAAAGAATTCTTTTTATAGCTACAAGCAAAAATAAAATATTTCCTTACGGAAGTAGGATATGCACATTGGGACAATGCCTGATTTTAATAAGGACTTCAAAAGGCAATGTGATTATTTTAAATTATGATTTATGCCTTTGATGTCAAAATGAAAGACAATTACATTTTATTTGGCAAAAGCAAACTTTCCAAAGATTTATTTTTACTTTCATTTTATGCCTGTGATAATGCTGGGTGTCTTCACTGAACTGCTTTGGCATGAGGAGGATTTATTCACACTCTGAGTTGATCTATTTGGTTCTCACCAATTTAATCATTACATATTACAAGTTGTTATATCCTGGTGACTTTTACAGAACACGGTGGTGCCCCACAAAAATTTATTGTTAGTCTGGTGAGCTTACTTAGCTTGCTTCTCCTTGATCACTAATTTCTGGTAGTTTTGAGGATGATATTACTCTGATTTTTAAATTAAAGTGTTGAAAGATAAACCCCCTGGACCAACATGTTCCAAAGAACACCAGTTATTTGAAAAAAGAGAGGACACATTTTGTATTTCCCAGCTCTCAAACTTGACTTCTGCATTCAAATCTCCCACACAGGCAATGAATGACCCAGCAGAACAAGGTCAAAACACAAGGTGGCTTTAATCAAAAATGTTTGCTAAATAAGGAACAAAACATAGCAAAATTACTTTGTATTTTAAGGAGAACAAGCCACCAACAAGCAAACAACAAACCAAGCACTGGAAGTTTTGTAACAGAAAACTTCTTTTCCAACTTTCCTTCTAATTTATTTTCATAATGATAGCTTCACCTTCAGCACTTTCATGTATTGGCAGTCACAGCTCAAAGGGAATCTTCATCCAAAGAATTAACATTTCAGGACTGATCATAAATACATGGATTTTTAGGAGGAAGGCAAGGGTAACCCAGGTTCTTGTTAATATAGATCCCTTGGGGCAGATTATAATGAAACAATACTGAATGGTTTGTTTTTATAAATATATAAATCTATTCTATCTATCTCAATATTTCAGTCTAACAACTTCACCTCTCTCCTCTTTGGAGTCTCACAATTTTTAGAGAATTTGAAACTACTTTTGTTTATTTTAGCAGGGAATTGGATTTTTTGTTGGTTTTCGGGTTTTTTGGGTTTTTTTGCAGAAAAGGACTCACATCTGTAAATGTGCTTCCACCAGTTTGTATCCTGCTTATCTAAGCTACAAATCCATCCCCATGAGCATAAAACATAGGCAGAGTGTTATTGTTTAAATCATGTTATTTTATTTAGTAAAAAAATATAATTATTTCTAGGAAAAACTTAATATAAAAAGAACTGTATTCCTGTACACCAGGAGAATAACTGGCAAGGAGAAAATTGCAGGCTGACATTTAAAGAACTTGTGTGAGTTTGTAAAGAAAATATAACAAAACTGATTTTTATAAAGATGCCAAATTGTCAAAAAATAAGCAGTTATAGTCAAATACTGTTAGGTCAGCATTTCCATTTTGTCTTTCTGGGGTTTGTAGGTCATATGTAAAGGCTCACTCACCATTAAACCAGGTTTAGGCTCTTTATCACATGTAATGAAAAGGCATTCTCCTTTGTTCAGACAGTTTTAAGGCACCATACCCTAAATATCACTTCAAGTTCAAAATGAATCCCAAGGAAGATTTGTTCTGTGGATTTGCAAAACAAGAGTTTACTGATTGTTTGTTTGTTTGTTTTTTTTTAATAGAGATTTAATCTCTTAAACTGTCAGTACAGACCTAAATACATTCAGGACTGAAAAGTTACATTCATGGGCTTTTCAGAAGAATTAGACAGATTGAGTTTTGGATCTGCTTCTTGCCTTGGATTCTGCTTTCTGATGTAGATTTTGAGGGGTTTTCCCTTGACCAGCATTCCAGCTGATTATTGGCAGTTAAAGGATTGGCAGATATGGGTCTTTTTTTGTTGGACTTTTGAGCATTTCTGCTCTTTGGAAAATCTGGTATGCTGCCAAAGTGGATTTTGCTCTCTCTCAGAACATTTGTTGAGTGTAATCTGCCAAACAGGTAAATCAGGAGTATTCAAATCTTTCAGAAATGGAATAATTTTCTTTGGTATAACACAAACCTAGAAGTTTGAACTTGGTGGCTTCCAGTTCTTCATCTGTGTGACATAGACACCAGAACCTAGAAATTTCAAAATTCCAGTTGAGGCGAGAGCTTTGGAGCTCCAGACTGGGAGATCTATCACCTGCAAACTTGGGAATGTTGGGAAAATATCAACCTCAGTAGGTTCTCAAGTGTTGGTCTCCAGACTACAAAGTCTTCTGAGCTCACTGGGGAATTCTCATCCTCCACCCTGGGTGATTCAAATCCAAACTCTAGAGAAAGTGTGTTCCTCTTTATCCCAAAGTCTTTTCCAAGATTATCTCTAATTTCTACAAATTCAAAGGAAAACTACCTATATTCAGTAGTACTGGATAAGGCTGCAAGTAATGGGATTGATGCTGATGGAAATATCTGTGCTGGCAATTTCAGTAAGTCTGAGTAGTATTACTAGGATAGTGGTAATATTTCATTTTTGGAAAAAGGTAATTTTTTTCAAGAAATACTTATGTTAAACAGTTTTTCCACCTTCAGTTAGGTTTAATATCCTAAGATAATGAAAGTTCATTTAAAATAAACTAAAGCAGATTGGTGGTCTTATACATTATCCACACTATACAGCTCTTCTGAATGTAACACAGTATCTGCAGTTTTGCACTATACAAACTCATACCTGGATTTTTAAAATTCATGATGATATATATATATATATAAATATGCATTATAAAAGTCTCTAATCCACAGCATTAGAGAAAAAAAGCACAAGGAATGGGCATTTTTGCCACTATACTTTTGGTATCTTTTGCAAGTAAAATAGGTACTTTTTTTCACACTATATTTAGATGTTACCTTTATCTCCAGTATCTAAATTTCTATGGCCAGCAGACCTCAAACATGAAAAACAAAATACTGTTTTCTTGTCTGTCAGGAAGACAGAAACCCCAGAAAAATACCACATTCTTAGAATCCCAATTTTTGTCCCAAAGGCAGCAAACGCTTGTGACACCTCCTTCCACTCCAGTTGCCAGCTGGGCCCTGGAGAGCCAGGGAAGATGGGATTGGCAGAGCCCCAGCTATTTTCTGCATACAGTAGTTTGGTCCTTTAAAACCTGAGTTATGGACAGCAGTTCTTTCTCCTGGAAAAATCTCTCAGGGAATGTGAACGTGTTCCAACAGCAACAGGAGTGTGAATTTATGGGGGGATAAGAGGACTGAGAAGGATTCGTTAAGGTTTTATTATCAGAAATGTCTGTGGGGAGGGAACCACCTCATTAGAATGCTCCTAAATCTTGGCACAGGGGAGGGAAGTTCCATTCTTTATCCTCTTCTGGATGCCACGTTTCTGATTTGTCTCCCCTCTCCTGCCATTGCTTAGTTCAGGTTTAGCTCCTCCCAAACAGATCCAAAGCAGTGGCTCAGTCTGAGGAATACCTTACTCTGTAGTAGTATTCCACTAAAATGCACCAGCTAGGGAGGAAAAAAATACGTAGCGAGATTAATGCCAGAGTTTGTCCAAGAAAATGTCTAAACCACAGAGAAAGAATTAATGCAGCAATATTTCCATT
This sequence comes from Lanius collurio, assembly GCA_020086605.1. NCBI lineage: Eukaryota > Metazoa > Chordata > Aves > Passeriformes > Laniidae > Lanius > Lanius collurio. The sequence goes on from JACBWW010001131.1 coordinate 11,262, forward strand.
AATATTGAGGTCAATGTGCCAATTCCACCGTCTACTCAGCATTTGGTCTCATTCTCTCCTAGACTTCACTTGCCCCAGCAAACTCTTTCAGAGTGCCAAACCAAGGAAGGTTGCTAGTAATTTTGTCATCTGCTCCTGTTCAGAGGCTGAAGGCCTTTTAATGGAATTATCCCTTCCTTTATTCCTCTTCCAGAGGTAGCTGAGAGTGTTGCCTATGCAAATCTGAGATAAAGCCTGGGGCAGAAGAGCACAGTGCTCCAATTCCTGGTAGAGCTGTAAGGGAGGAACTGAATAATTGGTTAAAAAGTAATTTGCTAGCTTCAGAATCATCAAAGAATTCTGATTGCAGTGGTGAGGAGAGCAACCAAGTCCATCTGGCTTTCAGAAGAGTGGAAAGTCTCTTTGTATGCCAAAGCTAGTCCATAAATGTCTGGCTCAGATCCCAGCTTTGTTGGCTCATTATAAGCACTTTTATTTGACCTTTTTATTAATGTCAGTGTTGTTCCGAGCACACATGTCTTAGATTCTCAAACAGCAAGAAAATTAAAGGAGATTGTTTCATAAAAATTAAATGTACATCAGGTATCACTGTCCTAAAGTCCTTGTCTGAAACCAGTGAGATGAGAGGTTACTTTGTGTGCCATCTGTGGATTTTTTTATTTAGGTGCCA
>JACBWW010001132.1:0-15817 GCA_020086605.1 Lanius collurio
ATTCCTGCATTCCATGAAATATCCCAAATTTGGGTTCCAATACACAGCTCACAAGTTTTTTCCTCTTCCTTCTGCCAAGTTCTGCTTCATTTGCTGGGTGAGGAGGGTTCCAGGAGGGCTCCAGGAAATCTGTGCTCTGCAAAGGCAGAGCCAGGAGCTGCACTGGGAGGGCCGTTGGTGTTTATGTATTAAACACACACACTGAAAAGGCACAAGCACCAAATGAGTGGCCCAAGGCTACAAATGCTGTAGGAAAGCCAGGACGTGCTGCCAGCCCTCCTGCAGCTCTTCCCATTGCCACAGGGCCCCTCTCCTTGCAAAGCCAAATCAAGGAAACAGAAAGACAAGACTCTTCCTTTCAGGAGAATTGCAGGATGGGTTTCAAAGTTGTTGGGCAGGAAGAACTTTCCATGGGTGCTGGCAGTCAGTGTGGTGTCCCATAAAGAGAAAACAGCTTATTTTGGCATCCTGAAAAATGTTGGGATGAGTTTATTTACTTTTGGGAAGAGCAAAGGGGAATTCCTTCCAGCAGGAGATGCTGACAGGGATTTAGGTGCTCCTGGGTGTGACAGGAGCCACCAGGCAGGACCTGACCCTGTGCTTGGGTGAAGCCTCCACTGACGTCCACAAGGGAAAGGGAGCAGTGGAACAACAGGAATTGTTGTAATATCCCCATAGAATCACAAAATCATGGAATATCCTGAGCTGGAAGGGCCCACAGGGATCAGAGCCCAACCCCTGGCCCTGCACAGACACCCCAAAATCCCACCCTGGGCTGTCCAAATGCTCCTGGAGCTCTGGCAGCCTCGGGGCCGTGCCCATTCCCTGGGCAGTGCCCAGCACCCTCGGGGGGGACCTGAGTGACTGGGAAGCTGGAATCTCAGGAGATTTGGGGGAGAGTTTCAATTAAATTTAGGCCCTGAACCCCAGCAGAGATAATTTTTGAGCAGCTGACCATTATTGTCATGTCCCAAGGCACTTGAGCCAAGCAAAGCAAAACCTCCCTGCAGTGGCTGTTTCAGGGTCTGGGAGGAAGAGCCACGGGCACAGGGATTGGGACAAGGTGCAAGCATGGAAAAAATCCCCACCAGGTAGGTTTAATCAGCCCAGAGTTTGCTTTTCACGGAGTCACAGAATCCTGGAATGGTTTGGGTTGGGAGGGACCCCAAATCCCACCCAGTGCCACCCCTGCCATGGCAGGGACACCTCCCACTGTCCCAGGGGGCTCCAGCCCGGCCTTGGGCACTGCCAGGGATCCAGGGGCAGCCACAGCTGCTCTGGGAATTCCAGCCCAGCCCCTCCCCACCCTCCCAGCCAAGAATCCCCTCCCAATATCCCATCAAAATTTCCCCACTTTCCTCTTCCCTTTGAGAAATCCCCCCACCCTCTCACCTGACTGCTCACGGCACTGCCCATTTTACCCAGTGCCGCTCCATTACTGGGAGCACTGGGAGCCTCCCCATTTCCTTCCCTGTCAGGGGATCTGGAACAGTTAAAAGAGAAGCAGAAAAGCCCTGACAAGCCCGGGCTGTTGCAGCTCCCAGCTCAGCCAGCCCCGCTGCAGCTTTAAGGGGTTTGGCACAGAGGCAGCGCCGAGGCTGCTGAGCCAAATCTCACACAAGCTCCTTTTATTCCGTGTGCTGCTCGCTGAGGGGGGAAGGAGAGCAACTGTGGCAGAAACAATGTGTGACATGAACACAAAACAAATGCCTGAATTTCAGCTAAATTCCCCAAATTCACGGAACTTCAGCGCAGAACGTAGAGAGAGGCACAAGAAGGGTCTGTGTGCCCTGCGGGCAGAAGGAAGGAGCTGGTAGAGCAGCTCCAGGGTTTGCAGCAGGAATTTCGGTGGGGAATGCAGTCCAGAATTCACTTCCATGAATGTGTATCCAGAGTAAATCCATTGTCAGGGGAATTGAGAGCGTCCAGCCAGCAGCAGCCCCAAAGGAACAAACGGGCCAGTGAGAGCACAGCCACTGGAGATGGGAACAAATCATGCAAATCCCTGTTTTAACCCCCAAAACGGGCTAAAGACCATCTAGTTCTGCAAGTGTTACCAGCATTTATGTGCTTAATCTGTTTAAAAGTTCCAGCTGGGTTATTTCAGATCCCTCTGGCACGTGCTGGGGTGTAAAACACCACTTACAGGCAATCATTGCTAAAACCCTTATCAATAATTGATGGGATCAAAGGAATATAAAGCATTCCATGGCCCCACTGCCTTTTCTCAGCCTGTTTTACCCACAAGGGATGGATTTGGTTGTGGCCAGGTCACATCAGCCTCTCCATGGATTTGTGTTTGGGTTGGAAAAAACCTTTAAAACGAGTGAATTTTTTCACAAACATGGTAAAAGTTCTGGCAAGGTACAATATGAGAAAAACTCATCTCACAGCCCAAAACCTCCTGAATGTTGTGTTCTGAAAATCACCCAAACACAGGGCTTAGGTCAACCTGAAGTGGAGCAAAAGGTGCTTCCCTGACTTTGGACTGCATAACACTTTATGAAATATATTTTCTCAAACACAAAAGGATTCAGAAGTAGAAGTGACACTGTTTCAATGGCAGATCAGCCTCTTCTCTTGCTTATCTTTCTCAAACCCAGATTTTAAGATAAACCCTCTCAGGGTGTTCAGAACAGCTGGAAAAGGTATTGACATCATGTCAGAGAAATGAAAAGTACATTTCTGTAATCTCTGAAGCCGCTGATCATTACAGACTTGTCATCTTATTACAAACCCAAATCAATGCTGGGGGGGTTTTGCTTTTACAGCACAATCTGTGCTGAAGAAGAATTCCACTGATTGCTTTGTCAATGCCTGGAAATCCTGATATGGAACCAGACAGGGATTTTCATGGGAAACAACTCCCCCTTTCCCCTCCAAAAGCTGTCAGCCCCCCAGATCCGATATTAAATGCTTTGACTCCAGACTCCCTGCCTGGCAAGGATGAGCTCAAATATCAACTCAAGAATAAAAGCAATTTTTGGATTTGATATAGAACAAGCAGGAATCTTTCTATGGATTTCTTTCTATGGATTTCCATGACAATCTGTGTTTTCAGCTTTGAGAAATTCGCTCCATCACACTCCATTCTATGAGCCACACGAGTAGAAAAATGTTTAAGTGCTAAGTATAAAAAATCCTTTTGCCACTGCAGAAGTGTCCTTCAGTCCAAACCTGGCTCAGAACTTAAACTTGAGGCCTCAGGAACAGGTCCCCAAAGTGCAGCACTGTTGGTAAAAATCAATGAAACACAGCAAAGCCCTCAAAATTCACCGCCACAACCACAGCTCTGACACCAAGACTTCCAGAAACACCTGTAGGAACACACCTAACCTGTGTGAAAAGGGAGAGGAACCTCAGGAATTCTCAGGGATGTCACTTGTTAAAAAAAATGTGGAGAAATGACACAGGAGATACCCAGGGACCAAAAAAAGAGAATAAATAACCCTCATTGTGAGAGTGCATTGGTTTAGAAGATTAGCTCTTCCTCAGGTAGATATTCCAGCCCATCATCTTCCTTTAATCCTGTGCAGATCCATGGGCTGTCTCACATGGCAAAGGATCAGGAACTGCTCGGTTTGGAATACAAGCTGATTCCATTTTCAATTCCTAATTGATAAAAGAAAAAAAATATTTTTAGCAAAAAAAAAAAAAAAAATCACCCGTTTGTGTTCTACAGGTCAGATCCTGCACTTGGAAAGGACAGCACAGAGGAAAAACCTCCAGTTCCTCATCCTGACTGAAATAAAAAGGGCAGGACTGATGGTCCTTTTTAAGCCTTTATTAAAAGTGATCAGCTCGGGTGGGGGCCCTGCCCAGCTTCGTTGCCCCAGCTTGGACTTGGAGGAGGAGGAACTTCGGCTCTGCCACTCCCTGTGATAGAGCCGGGCCTTCAAGCGTTCCTCACGGGCCGGGGCTGTGCACGAAGGTGGATACGGAGGGGATGGGGCTGATTCGCCGTCCTCAGGGCAGTGGCTCCAGCAGACTTTTTTGTTATGGTGACTTCTTGGAGAACTCAAAAGCTGGCCAGGTAGTAGTTGCCTATAGAGTAGCCTGGTTCATTTTTCTTAAAAGTTTGTTGGCTCGTTTTAAATTATTATTTTTAGGGGTTTTTTTACTCCCAGGGGTCTTTTCAGCTCTAGTTTGCATATTCAGCCCCTTTTCTTCTTCTTTTTTTTTTCTTCTGTCTTTTCCTTATCTACTACTCTCCAGGCAGGTCAGCTCCTAAAGGGGTAAGGGTGGTACATTCTTGCATAGCAATGTAAGGTCTGATAAGAGGCCGTTTCTCCACAACGAAGTGTGGGTTTCTTTCTTAAACTACAAGAGAGATCCTAACTTACAAAGCTACAACAAAGCACAAAATTACATTCAAACAAAGCTACAATGTAGTACAAAATAAATGGATAATTGTTAAATTGGTAATCTGGTCCCTTATTTATAACACCCTTGTGCAGTAATTCCCATCCGAGCAGGCTCCTTCTGCGGGCCCGAGATCCCCGGGGCTGCCATAAACACAGCAGTCAGAAAGCATCATAATTATTGCTGGCCTCTAATGATTTTAATAAGCTGGGACAAGGAAAGGCAGGTTAACGACTCCTCTGTACCTGACAGATCCCATCAGAAGCTCGGAGCCTCTCGGTGCTCAAAGGTCTCGTTTGACACATTTTGTCTGCAGGTCAGAACGCCACCCTTCGATCTTTTCCGGCTGCAATCGCGTTGCATTTGCAGGATCTCTGCTCTCCATAACAAAGGAAGGTTTTAAGAGGCGAACACTGCCTGACAAACGAGCTTTCAGCCAGGCATTATCCCTGCAGCATCACTGAGGGTTTGTTTCTCTCACTTTGGCATCAATTGCTTCGCTGCACTGCCGGGGACGGGGAGGGTGCACAGTGAGGGAAAATAAATCCATAAATAAAAATAATCATCTTTCCACCATGAAACCTTGCCCTCTGTGCTGTATGGATAAAGCAGGGCAATACAGAGCGATGCAACAAATAACTTTTATTATTAAAAAACCCCCAAGATGAACCACACCCAAAACCCCAAACCAACCCCTGCCTCCCCAAAACCTCAACTCCCTGCTCGTTTCTAACACTGTCATGGAAATTAGATATCACAGAATGGCTTGAATGGGAAGGGACCCCAAAGTTCATGCAATTCCAACCTCCCTGCCATGGGCAGGGACACCTCCCACTGTCCCAGGGAGCTCCAAGCCCGGTCCAACCTGGCCTTGGACACTCGGACACGGGGGCAGCCACAGCTGCTCTGGGCAGCTACAAAATGAGCCCATAAAAAGCCCATCCATGAGGAATTCAGCCCAGAGAGCAGAGCAGCCGCTTCTGAAGGGCCTGTTCACAATTTGAAAGGCTGGAAGTGACCCAAGGGCTGATCCCACCCGCTCCCAGCACGGGAATTGTGATGGAGGGCCCAGGAATGCATTCCAGGACTTTGGGAAATCTCTGTCCTCCTCTCTTCCACGGTGTCCCCTCTCCAAGTGCAGGGAGTTTGCTGGCAGAGCTGTTTGCCAACAGTGACTGAGGCAGCACAATCCAGCAGGAAAGGAGGAACCCCAGCAATGGGAACATGGACACGCCGAGGAGATACCACCACCAGCAGAAGGTTTTATTGGAGACACCCTCTCAGACGGACCAGCAGCCTCTTTTCCTGCCAGGAACACTGCCACAGTCCCCTCAGACCTACCAGCAGTCTCTTTTCCTTCCAGGAACACTGCCACAGTCCCCTCAGACCTACCAGCAGTCTCTTTTCCTTCCAGGAACACTGCCACAGTCCCCTCAGACCTACCAGCAGCTCCTTTTCCTGCCAGGAACACTGCCACAGTCCCCTCAGACTGACCAGCAGCTCCTTTTCCTTCCAGGAACATGGACACAGTCCCCTCAGACCTACCAGCAGCTCCTTTTCCTGCCAGGAACACTGCCACAGTCCTCTCAGACTGACCAGCAACCTCTTTTCCTTCCAGGAACACTGCCACAGTCCTCTCAGACCTACCAGCAGCCTCTTTTCCTGCCAGGAACACTGCCACAGTCCCCTCAGACCGACCAGCAGCTCCTTTTCCTGCCAGGAACACTGCCACAGTCCCCTCAGACTGACCAGCAGCCTCTTTTCCTTCCAGGAACACTGCCACAGTCCTCTCAGACCTACCAGCAGCTCCTTTACCTTCCAGGAACACTGCCACAGTCCCCTCAGACCTACCAGCAGCTCCTTTTCCTTCCAGGAACACTGCCACAGTCCTCTCAGACCGACCAGCAGCTCCTTTTCCTTCCAGGAACACTGCCACAGTCCTCTCAGACTGACCAGCAGCCTCTTTTCCTTCCAGGAACACTGCCACAGTCCCCTCAGACCTACCAGCAGCCTCTTTTCCTTCCAGGAACACTGCCACAGTCCTCTCAGACTGACCAGCAGCTCCTTTTCCTTCCAGGAACACTGCCACAGTCCCCTCAGACCTACCAGCAGCTCCTTTTCCTGCCAGGAACACTGCCACAGTCCTCTCAGACCCACCAGCAGCTCCTTTTCCTTCCAGGAACATGGACACAGTCCCCTCAGACCTACCAGCAGCTCCTTTTCCTGCCAGGAACACTGCCACAGTCCCCTCAGACCTACCAGCAGCCCCTTTTCCTGCCAGGAACACTGCCACAGTCCCCTCAGACCTACCAGCAGCTCCTTTTCCTTCCAGGAACACTGCCACAGTCCCCTCAGACCTACCAGCAGCTCCTTTACCTTCCAGGAACACTGCCACAGTCCCCTCAGACCCACCAGCAGCCTCTTTTCCTTCCAGGAACACTGCCACAGTCCCCTCAGACCTACCAGCAGCCTCTTTTCCTGCCAGGAACACTGCCACAGTCCCCTCAGACCGACCAGCAGCCTCTTTTCCTTCCAGGAACACTGCCACAGTCCTCTCAGACTGACCAGCAGTCTCTTTTCCTTCCAGGAACACTGCCACAGTCCCCTCAGACCTACCAGCAGCTCCCTTTCCTTCCAGGAACACTGCCACAGTCCCCTCAGACCGACCAGCAGCCCCTTTTCCTTCCAGGAACACTGCCACAGTCCCCTCAGACCTACCAGCAGCTCCTTTCCCTTCCAGGAACACTGCCACAGTCCCCTCAGACTGACCAGCAGCCTCTTTTCCTTCCAGGAACACTGACACAGTCCCCTCAGACCTACCAGCAGCCTCTTTTCCTTCCAGGAACACTGCCACAGTCCCCTCAGACCTACCAGCAGCTCCTTTTCCTGCCAGGAACACTGCCACAGTCCCCTCAGACTGACCAGCAGCTCCTTTTCCTTCCAGGAACACTGCCACAGTCCAGGCAGGGTTTTTGCCATTCTCAATTCCTACTCACTAAACATTGGAATGGCAGAAGAATTCCATGAGGGAAATCAGCAGCCAAATAAAGATAATGGCAGGGAAAGAGCACCATGAAAGGGGATTAGCAGTGCTCAGTTAATAGGATCACCCATCACCTCCGCCAGGGAAAGTGGGCAAACCCCCTTCCCTTCCTCCCCTCCCAAGGCAGCTCCATCCAGCCTTACCCTTGGCATCTCCTCAGAATAAATGTGCCCATTTGAGGCTTCTAGGAAATAATGACTTGCACTAATTACTCTAATGAGGATTCTACTTTGACTTCCCTCTTGCTGGATTTCTTTTCTCTTCCACATAAAGCCACGCTGTTGGAAGAGCTGAGTTTAATGAGTTTCATGGTGTCAGTCCAGTTTCTCTTGGAGCAACCTCCATAACCACCAACCCAATCACACTAATTAGGCCCCTCGTTGCCACTGTCTGCAGTAAAGCCAAGGACAGGAGGGATATTAACCCACCTCCTTTATTAGAGCAGTCTCAGAGCAATCCCCGCAGATTTAAACGGAATTACACTTGCAGAGGGCCGGGGAGGAAAAAATACACTGAGAGTCCTCACCTCAGGTTGAGGACAAATCAAATATTCTGAGGTTTGATGCATCCCTGCCCGATGCAATTACAGCTCTGGTGAAGGTCGTTATATTGATCTGAGGCAGGGGAGAACAAGGGGAGATGTTCTGGCCCTGCTCAGACAAAACTTGGAAGGAAAATCTCCCAAGCCATGTGGGAGGGAACCTGAGCAGTCTCCAGAAAGGGTTTTTTTATTTTTTAAACCAAAGAAGAGAAAGTTTCTGCTGTCTCCAAGTGTGAATTTTAGCAGGGATGGGGCAGGAGAGGGACAAATCAGCTTGGCAGGGTGGGACTCTGGGGCTGTTGAAGACATTCCCACTTGTCCTCAGTGGCTTCCTCACACTGGTCCCAGGTCAGGAATGCTCAGGAAAGGGAGAACATTGAGCTTGATTAATGTCTAAATTATCTACAGGGATCTTGGGGGACATCAAGGTTTGACCTTCCCTGGTTTCAGCTGCCCATAAATAAATGCCATGGACAGAAAAGTGAGGGCAGCTCCAAGTTCAAACAGCACTCCTGTAAATTATTCCAGGCTGGGCTGCCAAACCCAAAATAAAGCCCTGAGATCAGCAGCCCCTTCTGGAAGTGTCAGCCCCAACCCCTCAGCTGCACCGAGCATGGCAGGGAACCCGAAATCAATAGGACAATGACAGAGAGTCTTTGCACACATCGTGACACCCCCTCTGTCCACCCCCTCTGTCTGAGCACTCCAAAAGCAATCCTGGGAGTTGCCCAACAGCACCGTAATTGTTGCCATGCTTTTTTTTTACATTAACATTTAGGAAAATGAAACACAAGGGTAATATTGTGATTTAAAACCCGTTTTAAAGAATACTGGCTCTTAGGAGGCGATAAAATTTGGAAAATATACAGGAGGAGAGTTGCACAAGGAACTGGAGGGATCTTGGAGGACGAACTGATGGCAGACACGTGCATTTGCATTAATTAACGGTCAGCTGGTGATTGTCTTGTGGCTGTTTTTAAAACACCTCAGAAACTGCCAGCAAACAGAGGGACCTGACAGACCTGAGCAGCACCACAGCCACGTCCTGCCCTTGTTCTTCCTGTTCTCCTCAAGTCCACAAAACAAAGAGCACATCCCTGCTGCAAACATCCAACAGCCCAGCAGGATCTCAGGGATGTCACTTGTTAAAAAAAATGTGGAGAAATGACACAGGAGATACCCAGGGACCAAAAGAAGGAATTCCACAGGAGATACCCAGGGACCAAAAGCAGGAACTCCACAGGGAGATCCTGGAGTCACTCCCGGAACACACAGGGGGTGTGAACTGAAGTGCAGCAGAACTCAGGCCAAGGGGTGGGAAATCTCAATTGATGCTGCTCTGATACAAATCCTCCTGAAGTCAAAAAGGATTTTGCAAGAAGAAAAGGAAGGCAAAGCAGGGAATGGCAGGAAGAGCAGAGCAGGGAGCAGTGATCCAACAGCAGGGTCTGCATCCACAAGAAAACCCCCTGCTCACGGGTATTTGCATTTTTGGTCAGATGCATTTTGAATCTTCCTTTGAAGAAGCAGAATAAGCTCAGGACGTCTCCTTCTATCCAGGAACTGTGGGAAAAACCCCTTGGAATGGGAACACCCACCTTGTTTTACGCTGTTTAAAATCTACCAGTTCTTAATCTCCTCTCAGAAGATTTAGCTGGATTTAGATGGCAGAAGGGAGAAAAGGGTGCGCTGGGCACGGGAGGCGTGGAGGGAGAGGGAAATCTTTAAATTGCCATCGATGATCAGAGGAGGGACAGCAAAGGCTGCTGCCCCCGGGGCGGGATTTGTCACAAATCCGTGCTGGGAGCTGCTGCATCCTCTGGGGCTCGGCAGGGAGAGACGGAGCTTTTCACCCTTTGGGGCACCAGTTCAAACCCGGGCCGTGGGTGGCTTTAAGCAGTCACAGGGACAGGCTGCAAACAGATTTTCCCTCCTAATCTCAAAGCACCGAGGGATCTGTCCTGGCTGCACGGGGAGCTCCCCTCCTGTCCTGCTGCTGGCCGCATTCCTCGGGTATTTGCGGGATGTTCCTCTGCTCCCGAAGAAAGAACCTGGGATCTCTGCCCTTGAACTGAACCGCTGTTTCATAATTTTTGTGGTATTTCCATCGGCAAGAAAAAATCCAGTTACTCTGGGATCTGCCATACAGTGCCAAACCCAGAACTAAATACAGCCCACTCCAAAGGATGGATTTTTCCATCCGTTCTGTGAATGGCTGTGAAACTTTTTTATGTGAAACTGGTTCAGTTCTCCTCCTTTTTCCTCCTCATGCTACTTTACAGGAAATGTTGATTTTTCACTATCATTCAGGACAAGAACTGTTTCAAAATACCCATTTCCAATGGAACAGATCTCGATTCAGTGGGGAGACAGAGGTAAATTAAGGAGTGTGCTCACAGAGGAAGAAAGAAGAAAAATCTTAGGGACTTTTATCCTACCCCCATTCCAATGCAGGTATTTGCTGCCACTCTGAGATCCTTAAAAGGCTCCTCTGACCCGCAGAGATCCCAGAACCCCTCCCAGTCCCCCGGCAGTGGGGGCTCCTTTCTCCTTCAGCAGGAACTTTTCCTCTGTTTTCATCCTTCGGGTTAAGGAAGTTTTCCCTAAACCCTTGGAGCTGAACTGTCCTTTGCCCAGAGGGAAGCAGAGCTAAACCCACAAACCTGCAGCAGCCAAAAACCACGTACAAGGAATTGCACGGGGCTCTTCTTACTGAGGGACACAAACTCCCAGCCCTGGCTGAGTCCCAGCAGCGAGGCTGGGGGGTCTCCACCCTTCCCAGGAGCACATCCCATTCCTGGAGAATTCCAACCCCTCTGCCAGTCAGCTGCAGGTGAATGCCCTTATCCCTCTTTTTTAGGCATTTCTATGCTGGAAAAATGCCTTGCAGGAATGCAATTATTCAGCAAAACAAGTTTTCCCTGGTTTTCTTTCCGCCCCTTCCCTGCTCTCCTTTGCTCCTGTGTGTTCTGTCGGCAGCAGAAGCATTTCCAACACCATTTTTCCTGCTTATGTTACACTTTATAAAAGGAGGAATTACCAAACATCCTCAGGAACAGCCCCCAGGGAATGTTCTCTGCATGCTCTCATTAGAGCTCCAAGTTGTATTTTCATTTTGGTTGGAAGTACTTTTTCAGTTAAAAAACAGCTGTCCAGGGGATCAAACAGGGCTTGGAACCATCCAGAGCTTCCCATTTTTCAGGGACACAAAGAGGAAGACAAAGGAGAGAAGGCAGATGGGACAAAGAGAGGAGAAAATACACAGAGAAACCAAGATTAACAAATGTCATCGAGTCAAAGGCCCAGAAGAAGCCAGAAGATCAGATTTATTCCCACAAAACCAGGATCTTCATCCCTTCAGCCACGGATCAAGGCCACAGGTGGGACACGAATGACAGTGGCACAATAAAGAGCTTTTGCTGCTGGGTGTTTTTCAGCCACCTGCACAGCTGAGATTTCCAAGCAGGAACGTTCCTGAGTGCAGATATTTCCCTGGCAGCCCTGGCAGATAACAAGCACAGCACACTTTTATCCTGTTTTCAGGCACTGAGCTCCTGTGGGGAACAACATGAGGAGCTTCAGGGGATTTAGGCTGGCCCAGGGCGGGGTGGACACGTGGGAAATCCACATCCAGATTTTTTCATCAGCATAAAAATGCAGCAGTTGCAGCCTGGGACTGTGCTCTGATCATGGGGATCTCTGTTATCTGAGGGATCACTTTCTTATCTCAGTTGTGCAGAGGTTCCAGCTCCAAAAAGCCTGAAGTGGAACATGCCCTGACCCTGCCATATCAGTGTGGGGCAGGATGAACCTGCCCAAGCACGAGGCACTGCAGAGGGGCACAGGGGCATTGCTGACCACGAGATAAGGTAGAGAAACAGTCCCCAGTGGGAATCCTGAATAGTGGCACAATTTCACAGGGACACATCTGAGGACTCAATTCCTGGGTACCCAAAATTCTCAGCCTGAGATGGGGCAGGAAGATTGCAGGGTTCCTGTGGGATAATCCACACCTCTCACCTGCTCCCTACCCATCCATTTTCTACTGCAAGAACACCCAAGAGCTTCTGAAACTTCAGCTCCCCAGACTTTGCTCCTTTACTGGAGGCCCTGCATTAATTCCCGTGCTGTTTGTGCTATTTCCTAGGACAGAGAGAATTCCTAATGATAGGCAAGGTTTGTTAAAGGCAGCAGCTCGTTTAGGCCTGGCTCCCTTAACAAACCAAGGCTCTTCATCTGTCCTTTTAAGTTATCCTCAAAAGGCTTTATTTCAACAGTGCAGATGAAGACAGAGTCTTTTTAAGTAACTGCTTTATCCTCTTTGGGAGGCAATTAAAGAGTGCAAGAAATTACCACCTTCTGTTTCTATTCTTGTCAGGCCTGGATAATTGGTCTGCTTGAAGGGAGGGAAAACCAGTCAGACATTGCCAACTTCAACCTTTCGGGCTGTGTGGAGATGAGCAGCTCTGCCAAGGCAAAGGACACCTGGGAGAGGTGCCCTGAATTTCCCTGCAGGCAGGTGAACTCTGCCAGCTTGGGGATCATCTGGATCTTCAGGAAAGCTTGGAATTCCCTCATCCTTGTCCTGCCATCCTCTCCCCATCCTTCTTCTGTTGGGACATGCACAAAGTTTAGAGTACACTCAGGTACATTTTTGCACCATCAGGCCCCAGGTGAGCCCTGCCTGCTGTGCTGCTTTCCCTGCCTCCCCTCAGGGCTGGGAAATGCAAAATAAAGCCCTGCAGATCCCTCTGGATCCCAAATCCCAAACTGACTGATTTCCATGTTTCGAACTTAGCCCTGCTGGCTGAAGTTTGCTGAATTTCAGTGAGCACACACAGATTAATAAACACAAATTACAAGGGAAATGGTGCATTACAGACTCCAGGAGCCCCAGTTTCCGTGCCCAGCCCATCCCAGGAGCAGGGAATGACTTCCCTGTGTCCCAGACACAAATGACAAGGGAGATGGTGCATTACAGACTCCAGGACCCCCAGTTTCCATTCCCAGCCCGTCCCAGGAGCAGGGAATGACTTCCCTGTGTCCCAGACACAAATGACAAGGGAAATGGTGCATTACAGACTCCAGAACCCCCAGTTTCCGTGCCCAGCCCATCCCAGGAGCAGGGAATGACTTCCCTGTGTCCCAGACACAAATGACAAGGGAAATGGTGCATTACAGACTCCAGGCCCCCCAGTTTCTGTGCCCAGCCCATCCCAGGAGCAGGGAATGACTTCCCTGTGTCCCAGACACAAATGACAAGGGAAATGGTGCATTACAGACTCCAGAACCCCCAGTTTCCGTGCCCAGCCCGTCCCAGGAGCAGGGAATGACTTCCCTGTGTCCCAGGCAGCTCTGCAGGCTCTGGCAGCACCAATTAAAAACCACATTAACTGTTTGCTGATAACGGCACTCCTTGAGCTGCTGCTCCTTAACCACAGGCTGGGAATCAACTTCTGGAAAGACAAATCCATACAATCACTAAAATTGATCAAGGGGGGATGAGGGAATGACAGAAAGTTTCTGGGCTGGATGTATCCACAGCGCACACGCCTCAACTTGAAAGGTTTGAAATTCAATTACAGAAACTAAAATAAATGACCATAATGTTTTCTATTATCAGATACATACAAATCATCTTCCCTTCCTTCCCCTGCCCCAATAAAACAAATTTCAATTACTTTTTCATAATCAACAAGCTTGACCTTCTATCAAAGTCCTTTGGCAGTGCAGAACTTTGGAAGTTAAATCATAGATCAGAGCTAGGGCAACACAGCAGAGGATCTGCAGCTTCCAAGTGCAGCATCTTGGTTTAAAAAACAAGGACCAAGTGCTTAAAATGCAGCTGGAGCAGCTGGAGGAAAAGCTGAGCATGGAGTGTGTGATGGAGCACCCAAATCCTGCAAAGGGAAGGGGCTTACACAGAGCTCCTCGTGTTTGTTCTGTCTTTGTGTGACTCTGCACAACCCTGGCGTGGCCAGGAGAAAACCCCATCTTGGCCACTCAGCTAAAAATTGGTGGATGTGATTCCCCCTTGGAATCTGCAACTCTCAAAAAGGAAAAATATTTATCAGGTGGCTGAAGCCAAGGTTAAAACATTTCCTGAAGGGAAATATCTGCCCTTGGTGCAGATATTTGAGCTGGTTTTAGGGCTGATATTGAGCTGGTCCCACAAACCTCCTCATACCCAAATCAGAGCTGCATTTACACTTCTCAATAATCTGCAGCCAGAAATAGCAGAGCTAAAAATAAGATTATTCCTCTGCCATTCATCCCAGCCCCTCTGAAATCAGTTGGTTGCTGTGTCTGAGCCTTATGAGGGTGATTTTCTGAGGGCTCTGCAGGTTTACAGCACATTCCTCTCACCTTGGAGTAGCTGAGGAGTGAGTAAGGGCTGTGCTGTGCAGCCAGCACGGTGCTGCTACTCCACATCCCCAGGACATGTGTGGGTACAGCAGGAAAAGCTCTTCTCACACTGAACCTGCCCAGCACTCATTTCTGAGGCATTTCAGCAAACTTTCCATGGCTGAGGCAGCCCCTGAGATCTTTGCTGTTTGTGAGGAACAAAGGTGACCCCTGAACTGCTCACGGGAGGGGCCACTCGGGAAGGCTTTGTAGCCCAGGTGGGAGAGAAGTGGCCTTTTCTGAGGAACCTCCACATTAAAGGCCTCCACTTCACCTCCTTCACTGGCCACTTCTTCTCCAGGATGGCTTTTGATGGCAGGAACCCTCTGATAGCCCAGACCAGTGTCCTTTTTCTTTTATTTCAGTGGCATTTTAGATGGAATTAAATATCCCCACGCAGCAAGATCTATTGATGAAATAAACCTATTGAAAACATTACAATCACATCTTGGCTGTCTGAGCTACCCCCAAGCTTACAGATATCTAACATTTGCATTAAAAAAGCATCCTGAGCCTTTTCCTCCCTCTGCCTCCTTCATCACGATGTGATTTGGGCTCTGGTTTTACATCACCACAAAATATAATAATAAAAAAGGGGAATTTCAGTTGTCACAGGAGCAGAGAAGAAAACAAAAACCAAACACGGGGTTGCCAGGGTGACTGACACTCCTGGCTGAGGAGATGAATGGAATTGGCAGGGAGGAGACAGGTGGAGAGAGACACTCAACTCCATTTTCACACTCCTCCTACCTCAGATGGGACCAGCCCCTACAGTTTTATATTTTTTTTTCCTTTCTCTTGGGAAATTTAAATCAATTTGTATCCAGCAGAATTCTTCATGTGCTGCCTTGAAACTGTGAGGCTCCAACAACCCCGGTGGAATTGCCCCAGCCTTGAAGTGTTGATCTGCCAAAGCTCCCACAAACCTCCTCACACCCAAATCAGAGCTGCATTTACACTTCTCAATAATCTGCAGCCAGAAATAGCAGAGCTAAAAATAAGGTTTTTCCTCTGCCATTCATCCCAGCCCCTCTGAAATCAGTTGGTTGCTGTGTCTGAGCCTCATGAGGGTGATTTTCTTCACTGTGTCCCTACTGCAAACCAGTTGTTCCTCCTGTCTCAGGCACAGAGCAGCTGTTTCACCACAGGAAGGGGAAAGTTTCCCTGTCATGGTTTTGATCCAAACCTGTCATGGAGCATCCAGACTGGAATCAGCTTTGTGATCCACTGGTAAATGTAATGAAATTTCCCATTTAACAAGTGGTGAAATTCCTGAGGGGTTTCCAGCTGCCTCCTGAGGGGTTTCCAGCTGCCTCCTGAGGGGTTTCCAGCTGCCTCCTGAGGGGTTTCCAGCTGCCTCCTGGCACAGCAGAGGGCAGGACAGGGATCACAGCAGTGACTGCAGCAGCACCCAGAGAAGGAGGAGCTCAGCTGGGTTTGCTGCACCGTCCCTGTCACAGCTCTGC
>JACBWW010001133.1:0-15799 GCA_020086605.1 Lanius collurio
CAGCAGGGCTTACCCAGCTGGCTCTGATCCTTCCACTGCCCCCTCATTTCAGGGAGATAAGGCTCCCAAAGACTGTGTATTTTCCTAGGCTCAAGAACACAGCGGGAAGGCAGACTGCGGATGTGAGGGAAGATGGAAACATCCATCAAGCTTCAGCTTCTTACCCAGCACAGATCTTTGGTGAGGAAGGAGGCCAGAGAGACCACTGGGAATTATCTTCCTTCTTTAATACCTCCTCTGAAAGGCTCTACCTGAGCTGCTTCTACAGAGTTACTCAGAGGATGACAGAGAAAAGAAAATGCATTGACTGGAAAGGCACCAGTGCAAGATCCCCTGTGTGGTTTTAAACTGGGAGCTAGGTTATATGGAAAATAAGGCTCTGCCAGAGGAATCCCTAAGACGAGCCTGTCCCCAAGCTTGTTAGGACATGCCACGAAACACTGCCATTCTAAAACATAAAGGAATTTTCAAGAAGCCCAGCAGAAACAGACTTTCTATAGTGGCTAGCCTGGCTGTTATTCTCCCTAGCAGCAGAGCCAGTCAAATTAACATTGCTAGCGATGTATTCCTCAGAAGCACTTGGCTCAGAGTATTTTGCTATTTGAAATATATATGGGCTTCACTAAGTTTTTAATGAACATATTTGGGCCAATTCTTGAGACAAGCTGAATATTTTTGCCCAGCAACTGCAATTAAAATTCAATCCATGTGGTTAATGGACATGCTATCCATTTCTGCTCCTTGATGACTGATAGAACACCTGAAGAAACCTACTGGTCAGGCAGACAAAGAGGTCTGGAAAATGGTAGTACCTTCTTTGCTTTCAGCCCAGCCAGTGATGTTCAGAATTTATGGCTTGAAGGTTTTCCTTCAGCTCCAACACTAACAACCCAAGCAGCCATTTGTTGGCTGTTGCCATAGTGACAGCAGGCAGGGAATGTTCCTGACAGCTCAGTGCTTGGCACAACGTCGCCTCTTTAGCTTGCTAACAAATGTCTGATTAAACATTCATGTTCCCCCAGACATCCAATCCATATGGATGACTGACTTCATAAACACTTGACCCAAATCCTGCTTCGTTACATGGGTGAGGTAAGAGTGAGATTGTGGGGAAGGACCTGTCACAGCACAGCTTTGCTGCTACCAGACATGGTTCTTATTTGGAAACTAAATGAACAGCAGCCGTGGGATCAAGCTCTTCTATCTGCATGTACTACTTGAGTGACATGTGTCTTAGTGTCTTCATAATATTCACAGCCAGCCACAAAATGGTGCTGAAATCACCGCAGATCACAGGGAAAATATCTCTTGGAAAGAGTCGTAACTTTTTCCTTGACTTTCACTGGGGTCTCTGTTCCTCACTGATCTCCTGCTCCACAAGAGATGAAAACCTTTCTCTGCTGGAACTGCCAGAACAGGTGCTGCTTCTCCACTTTGAACAGTTCAGATAAAGGGATCCTCCTCATTCTCTTCCTGTTTACTCTCACACAAATCCTCCCACTGCCCCTCCAAGGATTACACACCCATCTCCTGCCCCATCCCAGTGCACTGCTGCAGCGTTCTGTGGGAGAGGGACAAAAGCTTTGGCCAGGCAAGTGGAATGCCAAGTACAAGATGTTGCCCCTCCCTGCCTCCCAGGCTGGAATGAGGATGCCCTGCAGGTACTTCGGAGGAACACGCGTTTGTGTGCTGGAAACTGGGGCTTCAGCTGAGGCACAGCAAGAACTCGTGGCACTGTGGGAAAGGACCAGGGGCAGCAGCACCAAAGGGGCACAAAACACCTTCTGGAGATACTAAAATTGGTGCCTCATGACTTCAGAGATTGGTGGCAGTGGGTTTTTTGCTCCTTTCCTTCACTTTTAGGATTTCATATTCGTGATGTACTACCCTGTGCTGGGAGGGTTTCCTCCGGCCAGCTGCGGTGTGATTAGAAGGGGGTTCTAGGGAGTGTGGTGAGCCAGAGTGGGCACAGCAGCTCATGCAGGCAGGGCAAGCAGGCATCCTCCTGCTAGTGGGGTTTTTAGTTTGTTTTTTGTGTTGGGGTTTGGTTGGTTGGTTGGTTTTTTGTTTTGTTTTGTTTTTTTTTCAGCAATGGTNACTATTTTTCTGCCTGTTATTTTGATGGTTTCTGTTACAATCACGTACAAATCGTGTGACTTAGGGACTTTAAGCAAGTTACACTCAGGTAAGTACATGAATTTACATACTTGGTAATGTAGCCCTCATACAAACCAGCCATTTAATTTCTATATGTGCCTGCATGACTAAAGAGGAATAAAACAGTGTCTGTTCACAGCAGGACAGGGGCAGAAAGTAGTTTCCCAAGTTTCCTCAGCATCCTGTGGCGTGCATGGCCACCATTTCACACCTGTGGAGTGCTATTGCAGCTAAAAAATTCAAGACATATATAATTGGTATTTATTATTTCATATCTGCTTCATACCACCAAATTGAACAGGTACTATTATCTAATCCCATTTGATTTAAAATGAGATTTTTTTTTAGTCATTTCCTTACTCTTAAATACCTTCTGAAGTACTATAGGAAAATTTTCATTTCTAATTTGTTCTGTGGCTCTCAAAATGCAGGACAATCCTTTTCCCACCTCCTCCATGCAGAGAATTTTCATTACCGTGACTGTACGTGACTAGTGTGTTTATGCTATGTGTAATTAATTATACCTCTCACGTAGAGACATCTAAGAGAAGCCCAGTGGTAGCAGAACTGAAGCAGGACTATGATAGGGCTAGAGACCATGGAACTGTGGGGAGAAGAGAATGGCAGCCAGGGAAATGGCACTAGTTAGGAGGGGAAAAGGGAATGTTCAGTCTATATTGCATACTGTTCTTCTGTACATAAGTAACAGCAATTCCTGTCTCTATTTCAAGCCTTCTTTAGCAACCAGTAAAGTGTCAATTTTCATTCTCCTCCACACACAAACACAAGGAGCCTAATTTTCAGGGAGAGGTTAGCAATAAATAATTTCAAACTTTGTCAAGAATGGATGGGGTTTGACTGCATGTGTTTGACAACTTGAGAGGCAGGAACAAAGCACTGGCAAGGGTGAGAAATCCTGTGGCTGCTGCAAGTAATCAGAAGATGTGAAAAAGCAGCCTGTAATGATCTAAACCAGAGGTACATGAAACAGCCTCAGATCAGCCCATCAGATCCATTTATACTGCACAGAAGTCCCCAACAAGGCCTGGCTTGCCAGGCTGACGTTGCAGGGCCACGAGGCTCAGGATGCAGGCTGGAACCTCAGGATCAGCCACGAGGGTAACACTCCCTGCCAACGTGCCTTTTGTGTTCCATGGGAAAAATGAACGCTCAGTTGAGTACCTGCTCCTCCCAGTAATTGTAAATACAGGTTCCCTCTCAACATCTGACATCAGGCACATCAGTCCCGGGCAATCCTGGCACAGTTTGTACTTCCTTTGAAAGGCACTTGTCCTGGGCTGCTTGAAGCTGGGCTTAGCAGTGGAACCATCTCAGATCTCAATCTCCCCTTACATCAAATTCCAAACTACAACCATACTTGGCTGAAATGCCAGGGATTTAATCTCTACAATGCCTCAAGGCTTTTCATGCGATTGTCTTGAGAACTGGTTCTTTCTGCCAAGTGATGCATGCTCTGTATTGAAAGTGATTTAATCCCTTCCTAATAATCTATGGTTTATATATACAGGGCACCCCTGACTGGCATTTCTGGGGTCCCAGCAAGCCTGTCTTTAAAGGTAGTTTCAAATACTCAAAATCAGCATCTTACTGGAAAAGGAGAGGAAGACTAATCATGTAATCTACCTCTATATTCTGTTCAGTTAAAAAACTTGTGGTTTTATTGGAAGGTTTCAGCATCTTCTTTATTAAGAAGGACAATGGGAATGGTTGCATTCTTATTTAAGATTAGAAACATCCTGCTAAGTTTTTCACATCTCTTCATCCTAAACTATGCTCCTCTGAAACAATATATGCACCAGGATTTTAAGTTATTTTACACACAAACACTCCCCCCCATCTTTTTCTATTTAAATACCAAATAATTTTCAATTTGATATTTCCTAAAGCAGAAGTTTTCTGTTTTTTCACAGTCTCTGGACATTATTTTCCCTCCTTCTCCATCTTCTAATTCTGTTTCAAGCAATTTTAAACTCAATTGCAAGATGCTTCTGTGGCTTATAAAATCACATGTGCAGAACCTGAATCTTTAGAAGTCTGCAAAGCGACTACAGCTAAGACAGTAAAACTGGTCATTCAGTAGGAAGTTAAGCACAGGCTTGTTTTCATTACAACCATTCTTAATCAGAGGCAATAACTTTCCACTATTAACAGCAAATTAAAGATGGGCAATTGACATTTATAAACCACTACTTATTTTAAAAGTTAATTGAGAAGAACTTTAATGAGGTGAAAGAGAATTGTCTTGTGCTTTCCAAGCCAGTCAGCCTCAAAGCACCAAAACACTGCAATGGTGCTGTTTATTGTTAGTTATTATGGCCACAGCAGCTTCCCTCTTTCCCCACTGCTCTGTTCAAAATTCCAGTAAGCTGGTAAACCCTGGCAACACAGAAAAGGCCTTTCTGGATAATGCAACAACTCCTAATCATTTCTAGTCTAGCACAGCTCAAAGATTTTGAAACAGTATTTAGAGGACAAGCTCTACAGCTTCATCCAAGAGGAGAAATTCTGAGGCAAGTATCTGTGTATCACTGCATCAATGTATATTATAATGTGCATTTGCATATTAGATCTAATTCAGTGCTGGCAGTGGCTCAGCAGGCCACTGCTATTCCTGGCATGATTTAAACCATGAATCACTCAAAGATTGTGAAAAAAAAATTAAGCACTCGAGTAAGGATAAGGGAAGAGAGCCACTCTTGGGACAGGAGTAAGTCACAATGCAAATACAGGGACAAGAACAACGGGGCAGGCAGCAATTCCATTGAAGATAATCTCATCCATCCTAAATTGCATCTAACCCAGCCTGCTGCAGCACTGGGAGGGTCTGTGTGAGGGACTCTGATTTTGCAGGAGGATGCTCAGACACTGTGCAGTGTCTCAGGTGGGAGATGCAATTACCAGCACAGGGACTGTGCCTTCCCAGGCTGCCTTGGCAGCTCCTGGGTACTTAAGATCTGCTGCTGTTTCAGGGTAAAGACACGGGGAAAAAAGTAGCAATATTAAGCTCACCTATTTGCTTTTGGCCCATTTCAGTTCAAGTCATTCCCAAGGTGAGAGGTGATCAAGCAATTTCCTGAAAGCTTCTTGATTCCAACTGCTCATCTATGTTTGAAGGCAGCTCCACTGCAGAGTCAAACATGAAACCTGGGATCAGGATTTGGAATTCGCCAGTTTGACTTTACCTTTAAGTGGTGTAATAGATTTCAAACAGGCTGGAACTGCTCAGAAACAGGTTAGAGCTTAGTAACCTCTGCTTGGGAAGATTTCAAACACGGCCTGTCCCCCCTTCAAAGCTGTTTGACATCAGGGATGACAATTCACTGCAACCCAGCAGCTGTGGGCCAGCCCACATACACTCAAAGTGTCTCTCAGTTCAAGCTACAATAGGTTTGAAGTTGAACTGAATGTATTTCTGGACTTACTGCCTTTTTCAAACTGTGTTCCTTTTTTTGATACGTGCCTAGGTGCTATCACTGGTCCTAAAAAGGATGAAAACACAGAAACTGTACTTTGAGATGTATTGTAAACTTTGTGAGGAGGTTTCTGAACTGAACATTACATTCTCTTGTCCCTAGAGCAATTCCATCCTAACCAATTATGAAGAAGTAAAAATTTGTATGATTCCATGATTTAGGATGGGGGTTCTGTGTATTAGTGATAAAACACCCCTCTGAGAGAGTTTCACCATGAAGGTTACAAGTTCCCAGATGACCACACACAAGGTCCCAGATACTAAATTATGAGATCAGTGCATTTGCAGTTAGGATTGCAACAGATGCCTTATTCCCATTTTGTTTCCCTGTGATCCATAAAGGGAGTCAGTAGTGTTCCACCAGGGATCCACACACAGCCCCAGCATCATGGACTGGACAGGCAATTAAACCTTCTGAGTGGGGCTCAGATTCAAAGGACTCTGAGGCAGAGAGGGGGTGTGGTGTGTCCCAGTGTCACATCATTTCTGTGATCACAAAGTACTCACTTTGTAGGGTAAGGTAAAATCTTCAACTTGGACCTGTCCCAAAATCTCTCATGGGAAACTCAGAGTTACAAATCCTGAATTTGCATTTCTTCATAATGTGGATTTTTTTCCCCAGCATTCGTATTTTCTTGGTTGACTTTAATTAACTTCTTGCTATGCTCATAAACTTGGAGAGGATTTGCTTTAAGCTTTTACATCTCTAGCCTATATTAAGATATTCTAAGCTTTAAACCTCTAGAACATTTAATGGATTTAAACAATTTAAGAAGGAAGGAAAAGGTGCTGGCAAAATGCATTCAAATGGGACAATTTTGCATGAACTTTCTATTTAGCCCAACTTAAAATTTATCTTAAGATGGTCTAGAAACTCCTGAATGGACCCAATCACAACGAATACATACTTTATTTCCTGTGAAATAAAACATGGAAAACTGGGAAAGAAAAAGATGGGGAGCATGGGGGATGGGACAGAAAGAGCTAATGTAAACTGAAGCATAAAAAGATTGCAGTAAACAGTAACTAAAAAGGCTGCTTCAGGGAAGCAGATTTTTGAGTCCATTAAATTAAGAGGTTGGGCTTTCAAAACATGCTGGGAAGAACAGTATTATACAGAAAGCAAATCTAGAAAGAAAAGTGAAAGGTAATTGTTACGGGTGACTGTGTGAAAAGAAGCACAGTCATTTACAAAAGGAGATGCTTCTTGTGCCATATGGCAGACATGACTTTAAAAATGCCTCTTTCTCTGTATTATTCATATTTCCAAATATTTATTTTATCTACAGTGACAGAGCAGTTCTCTTCCATTTACTGTCTAATACATAGAGCATAAATAGTGCACCCTCAAGCACTGCCTCCACCCCATAAAATACCAGTCCTTCCATAATGTGACAGGAATAATTCCTGCAAATAATTTTCCCTTTTAGTCTGACCATTAATTGGGATAGAAAACATCCCTTTCTGCTCATCTCATTTTTAACCCACACGGAGAGCTTCAGGTAGATTGATAAGCCTGGCTGGTGCTGGTACCAGAGGAATTGATGGCATGACAGACACAAGTCTTTCTGACTGGGAGGGACCAATCTGATTTTTATTTATGTCTCAACATGTGTTATTCCTGTAAGAGCTGCTCGTGTCCTGGGGAAGCTTCGCCTGGCCACCGCGATCCCCGCATTGCCCATGAAATAAAAAGGGCAGGACTGATGGTCCTTTTTAAGCCTTTATTAAAAGTGATCAGCTCGGGTGGGGGCCCTGCCCAGCTTCGTTGCCCCAGCTTCGACTTGGAGGAGGAGGAACTTCGGCTCTGCCACTCCCTGTGATAGAGCCGGGCCCTCGAGTGTTCCTCACGGGCCGTGGCTGTGCACGAAGGTGGATACGGAGGGGATGGTGCTGATTCGCCGTCCTCAGGGCAGTGGCTCCAGTAGACTTTTTTGTTACGGTGACTTCTTGGAGAACTCAAAAGCTGGCCAGGTAGTAGTTGCCCATAGAGCAACCTGGTTCATTTTTCTTAAAAGTTTGTTGGCTCGTTTTAAATTATTATTGTCTAGGGAAAATTTTTACTCCCAAGGGTCTTTTCAGCTCTAGTTTGCATATTCAGCCCCTTTTCTTCTCTCTTTTTTTTTTTTTTTTCTTTCTGTCTTTTCCTTATCTACTACTCTCCAGGCAGGCCAGCTTCGAAAGGGGTAAGGAGGGGTCGTAAATTCCTGCATTGGAATGCAAGCCCTGATAAGAAGCTGGTTTCTCCACAACGAAGTGTGGGTTTCTTTCTTAAACTGCAAGAGAGATCCTAACTTACAAAGCTACAACAAAGCACAAAATTACATTCAAACAAAGCTACAAAATAAATGAATAATTGTTAAATTGATAATCTGGTCCCTTATTTATAACAGCCCACAGCACCCAACTTGCAGCCACCACACCCCAGCTCTGAGAACCTGCAGCTGCTCCAGGAGCACGCCCATAGCCAGGGCAGCCAGTTCTCCGCTGACGGAAGGGACACGCAGCCCGATGCTGTTCGGAAATCACACCCAGCCCACCACGGGAGCTACGCAGGCGCTCCACGGTTCACAGCCCACACGCTCCGTCTGCTGAGATGACGCCGAGAAAGCACCCGAGGTTTCTGTGATAACGCTGTCCCTATCGTCTATTTCTTTCTGTTTATCTCTCTTTTCCCTCTCTACTCTCTTTTCTATCTCACTTCGGTAGCATCGCTTACCCTTTTCTATCAATAAATGGTTTTCAGATATAATATTGCCACATTTGCGCTTTATTTTCATCCAAAAAATCTGTCAAAAAGAATCTCCCTTGACTCCTCCTTTTTGGAACAGGGCACTGCCCCACACAGGACTGGGAGAAGATCTGTATCTTGAAGGACAACTAAATACAGATTTTGGAGTCCCACTCACCCGTCAAGCCGTAGTTCAAGCTCTTTCCCTCCTGTGGAAGCACCGTTCTCCCTTGTAAGCACACCAAGGCTCCACTCTCTCTCTTACTTGGATATGAACATAGCTGAAGGTGCACAAACAATGCTGAGAAGAAATGGGATCTCCAGCATTGCTGCTCTCTGAAGCAGCCACAGACACAATTCCTGTTTTTCCATTCATCCACCATTTAGAAAGGAGCTATCAGTTGGCTTTTTGCTCAGCCAACTGAAGCATCATGTAAAGCACCATGAATCAGTTGAATTCAATGATTTTAAAAGGTCTCTTCCAACCTAAATGATTCTAGAAATAAAAATGTGCTCAAGACATCCTTCTGACCTTAGTTTTTAGTACTTACGAACCCCAAGATCATTGCAATAAAAATGCTGTGCTACACAAATCGTGTCTGATTCAAACTGTCACCTTCCTAAAAAGTGAATTACACACCGGTTATCTTATTCTTCTAATATTTCTAGGAATGGTGTGGTTTGCACACTTGTGAATTGTGCAACTTGCACAAGTTCATTGTTGTAAATGTGCGTGTGACTGGCCTGGCCAGTGGTGGCACAGAAGTCAGGTCAGAGACACAGCCAGTGCTGTGTCAGGCATGGACTTGGGGGATGCTTCTTCCAGTTTTGTGTTCCTATTATTTCTTACGAGTTGCCTGCTACATTAACTGATTTGAACAAATACTTCAGTGGTTTAAATACCACTCCCTGAGAGGGACCTTTTGCATTAACACGGCTGTGAGTAGGATGCAATATCTGTGTAGAAAATAAAATGCAGAATAGAAGGGGATTGGTAGAGGACATAGTCAATCAGTAATCTGTAGGTTCTGTGAGTCTGCATCTGTTGTTCAAAGACATGTTAGGATGCCAGTTTGAAGAAAACTCAGAATCATGTGATGTTGGTGTGTTACTCTCTGATACCAGCTGGGATCTCAATGGATAGGAAGTGCTGCCCCACCACTTTTGCTGAGGCTGTTGCTGTTCCCAGCTTCCAGCAGTACCACGCCAAATCTGCAGGAAAGCAGAAAGCCACAGCTCAGAAAACACTTCAGGCTTCAAGACATTTGACTGCAGTTCCTCAGATAGGAGGCAGGTGCTCCAGACTCTGCCCCTGACGTGAGCAAGGTGGGTGCTCACAGCTGCAGAGCCCATAACTCACACAGGGGTTGGTGCTGCAAGGACCAGCTTTAACTTCCACTCACTTCTCACTGGCCTTGGCTGTGCAGAGTGGAAATGAGTCCCCACTTTTATGCCCTGCTTGCCCTAATTTTGTCTCTAATAGTGAGTTTAAACTACTTCAGCGTTTCCCTCCTTTCTTTTGAAAAGAGGCAGAGACAATGTCCTGTTCTGAACAGATTTTTGAATGGGTCCTGAAAGCTTGCTAGTGTGAAAATAATATAATTCATCCCCTGGATATACAGTTAGGACTTTCAATCAGAAAGATTTGAAAGCTGTACTCTTGTTTCTGTATTCTCCTTTTAAGATCTCATTTAGCAGACCTACATAATTTTGCTCTGAGGGACCTCTGGGCTGACTCAATAAGCAAAGAAAAGCTTTGTCCTGGGCCTGTGCTGCCAGCTAAGGTTCCTAAATCTGGAAATATAAGCCAGTTGCAAGCACGTATCATTTCCACAGTTACTGTGTTGAATATACTCACCAGGGATACTGGGAAAAAGACACAAGGAGAACCAAACAGAAACTGGAGGTAGATGTGGCCCCTTGTACACTGGCTGTTGTTCACTGGCTGTGCCTCATCAAAATAGTTCTTTTCACTGATGACCTGGTGATGATTAAAGTTTGGATCAAATTATCTTTCAGGGTTCCTTCCAATCTGGAAACAAAGTTTGTTTGGAGGTCTTCCAAGACATCTCAGATGGCCTGTCCCCATTCTCGGTAGTGGTGTTGCAGTTCTGCTCTCAAAGGTACATGCAGGAGCATATAAAATCAGATATCCAGCCAAAATAAAGACTAGGTGCTTGAAATTAGAACATTTGCATTGCAATCTGAATATTTTAATCGTCCTTTTTTATCCACAAGAGGCACTATTACAAATTCCACACAGCCAACAAATCCTCAGTAACTGGTCCAACATTTATTTACCACACCTTGTTTTATCTTCTGTATCAAGCCAACAGCTTTTCTTGACATCTTTGTAGCTGATGTCTTCAAATTCCCATTGCACAGAGCTCTGCATCACCCAGCAATGTTTGTGACAACTCATTCACATGTAACTGTGGAAAGAGATGACCCAGGCACTGTCAGTGACGGGACACACGGTGCCTTTTGTTTGCTGAATGCCCCTCACAGCACGTGGGCAGCAGAGCCACAGGAAAGCACCTCCTGCTGCAGGAGGGGAACTTGGTGTGGGCAGTGCCTGGAGCTGCAACGTTGTTCACTGTCTGGGTTTGAAAGACAGGTGTCTGCTAAGGAAATCCGGAGCTCCCTTGGAATGGAAGATGCAACTTCCCCTTCCCTCCGAATTATTATAATTTTGAAATCAAGGGGCTTTCAGGCAAAGATATGGGAAATAAGGATAACAGTTCTTTACTAATATATGCATATGTATATGTATATAAAAAGGCAAGAGAAGAAAAAAAAAAAAACCAAAACTGATTTTCAACTGACAGAGTCAGATACGACCTGACCCTGTTAGGCAGGGCAGCAGTAGCAGTCTGATAAAGTGGTGTCTGCAGTTCTCCTGAAGTGAATGGATGTGGTTCTGTTGAAGTGGTGATCCTGTGTAGAAAGATCTGGTCTTCCTCAGAAGGTCCAGTGTATGGGTATGCAGCTCTTGTCCTCTGGAAAATCCAGTGGGAAAAGCTGCCCATGGTGTTTGGAATCTCAGATTATATCCAGGAGGGAATGCTTGGTTTCTCCTTCTGGGTGGAGCATCTGACAATGGGGTGATGAGTCCTGAGGCAAGGTGCTGATGGGCCATGAACAGAGAGATAGTCCAGAGGGAGTTATCTCTGAGTCATTCGGCAGGGCATTGATGGGCCACTAACAGAAAGATAGAGAGGAGGCCCGGAAACACTGCCCACCTGGATTCAACAGCTCATGAGGATGGTAACAGAATACACTGCAATGCAGGTCACTCACACCCCACACTCTGTGAGCTCCCCAAGCTCCGACTTCTCTCCCTCCACGTCAGCATCCTCTCCCCATGGCTCCAGTTACCAGAGGTGCTCAGCAAAGCTGGAAAACTTTCACACTTTACCTCTACTGGAGAAGCCTCTGTGTTCTTAGCATGGGAGTCCTCTCACCTATATAGAATGTACTGAATTGGAAGAGATCCACAAGAACCATAGAGTCCAACCCCTGTCCCTGCCCAGACACCCCAACAACCCCACCCTGGGCATCCCTGGCAGCGCTATCCAAACGCTCCTGGAGCTCTGGCAGCCTCGGGGCCGTGCCCATTCCCTGGGGAGCCTGGGCAGTGCCAGCACCCTCTGGGGGAAGAGCCTTTCCATGATACCCAACCTAAACCTCTCCTGGCACAGCTCCAGCTGTTCCCTGGGTACAGTCCCCAGCCACCAGAGGGAAGAAATCAGTGCCTAATGTCATTAACTATCCCTTTTTATATGGAACACAGCACAATACAGGCAAATACCCCCAGTTTGACATTTTGTCTCCACAGACAAACAAGAGTTGTGAGGCTGAGTACACCTCTGTAGCCTTCCATGCAACAAGCCAAGTTCTGACTCTCCCAAGGTGCTCAGGTGCTGGCTTGTGCCAATCCTCTTCTCTGCTGTGCTGATCTATGGCAGCACCCTCTGCCTGTAGGGGTGGAAGGTATTTATACACCACAGCTGCCAGGACTGTGCCTTTGCAGTGTGGCTGAGGAAGCTGAGTTAGGAAAATGGAATAGCCATCCTCAGCCTTCAGTATTATTGTGAAAGAGAGATTCAGGTGTAACACTACATGCAGCTGATAAAAAGTATCTATAGAGTGCACAATTCAGTTGTGAAATTCTACACAAATTCTAAGTGAGATTTAAAACATAATAGAACTTTAAAGCACTAAGATATTTCTTTATAATGCGACTCTAAATAAAAATAACCATGAAAGACAATAAAGAATGAATCAACAAGGCATCTTGGCTAAGAAAAATTTTGGCAAAACTCACATCATTGCATAACTCAAATGTTATTTATTTATTTATTTAAAAATATTTGAAACATCTGACACTTGCCTGCTGTCACAGAGAGGATCCTCAACTACAGGGACTAGTGTTAATGCCAGTTACTGTGCACTCTTTTTTTTTTACTATTTTTTGTAAAGGCACAAAAACACCCTACACTTTTCTTCCTAGATACAGAGCTGAAATGCACTGGTCCAAAGAGCTTAAAATGACAGAGAAGTGGGGAAAAAAAGGGAACAAAAAAAAGGGAACAAATTCTCTGCCCTGAAGTAAGAGTAATGAGTTACACAGTGCTGCCATGCCTGGGAACTAGTCAAAATCTAAACTAAGAGTAGATTTTCCTTGACATACGAAACCCTTTTCATTTTTGTAAACTATGGTCATGAAGTGAACAGATTCAGTGAACAAATATGGAGTAAAAGGGGCCATATCCCACCGGCCAGGAGCCCCAGTGACAGACATAGCCCCTAAGCTGTGGCTGGACAGAAATACTTGCTTTCCTGTGCAATCCTGGCTGCTTTCACCTGTACAAGCTTATTCAACCAGTGCGCAGCTGCACTCTCTGTTGCAGAAACAGCAGAAACATCTACAAAAATAGATTACCAGATGTCACATTCAGAAATTAGTGAGATTGTTCCTAAAAAACAAATGTGCAAAATATAGAGGGGAAGTTTTCGTTTTAAACTAAACACAAGTTTTAGTTTTTGTTTTATCATCCTTTTTGTATGTAAAGAGGAAGGCAAAAAGCCTCCAGCCCTGCTGCAGATGTCTCCCCACAGACTTGCAGCATACACTGGGCTACAAAGTCCCCTCAGGAAAGCTCAGATGAAAATTCTCAGCTGTCCAAACATCTGCTCATTGCAGGTAGCTTTAAACAAAATTGCAACTGTCCAGACAATCTTCATTTGTTAATGCTCTTCTCCTCAGAGATTGTATAATCCCAAAATTTTGCAAGTGTAGGCAGCAAATAATTAATGTACTTGCTTACCAAACACTACAACTTTATGGACTCCCTCCCCTTACAGAAAGGGATTACAGCTCCTGCCATATTCCCTGTGCCAGCTGTCAAGTGTTAGCTATGGGATGACATGGCTTTCAAAACTTTATCATCCAGTGCTGCTAATTAGCCCTAATGGACCTAAGCAATATAAAGTTCTTTGATTGTTTTTATTTGGACATAATTTCCCTTGAACAGATTTTAAGCCATGGGCAATACTGTTCTCTGTTGCTGTATCCTTCTGCCGAGCTCCCACTGGTCCAGTTCTGTTGATAGCAAAGCAAAGCAAAGCAAACCCACAAGGGTCACTGGCTGGACCATTTCACAGAGCAAAACACAATCTCCATTCCCTAACAGGAAGAGTATCCAATTACCTCTGGGTTGTCTGTATCACTGTCTGCAAACAAATAGTTCCAAATTCTGCTCAGCTCACTTTTTGGAAAAAATGTGCAGAGAGCTGTTCACTGAGCTTTTATTGCCAGACATCAGCATTTATTTCCTCCAGCATATCCTAATAGTTCATCTGACTGCACCTGGCTTTTGTTCTTTTTCTGTTTCGTTCAACACCCCAGCTTTAACGGGATCCCACAGAGTTCCCATTACAAGTCTAGGAACACAGAACAGGCTGGCCAGGCTCTGTTCAGGTCACTGCACACAGAGCACAAGAACAGGCCAGGGCAGCTCTGGGAGTCCTTCCCCAGCAGCCAGCACTGCAGAGCCTTCCACAGCATCTGAACGTGGCCAACACAAACATTCCTGCTCTCATTCCTTGTCTGATCCAAGATCTTCCTTCTCTGTTCCTCCTCTTCCCTCCCCACACAAGTGCTTCAGAAGATCAGACCTCACCTGTCAGAAATGGACCTGCTCCTGGAGTCAAAAATTATAAAGCCCATGATTATGCTGAAGTGAACAGAGGAATAAAGAATGGTGCCCATACAGAAAAGAAGTATGGACAGAAGTGCTCAACGGAATAGTGGAATATAAACAGAAAAGCAATCACATTTTTAGCATAAAAAAAAGATAGGCAGATAGCAATGGAGCTGGAAAATAAACCTGTAGGTGTGGATTGTTTTCTTTAGCCAGCATTAATGACTTATTTTAGAATGACAGCACATTAAATTTCACATATTCCTCTAATAGGCTTCTGCATCCTTACTCCCATTTATGATACGTTATTCAAAAGATCAAGAATTCTGATTTGAGAAATTCCTGTAAATGTTCCCTCCTAAGATTGCTCTAAAGATGCCACAGCTAACATTTACCTGCAGGACATGATGCACTGGCATCCTACTGAACAGCTCAACAGCAAAAGCAAACCACTTTTCAAGAATGCATATGAATTTATTTTGAAAATGTGTTCTTTAAAACAAAGAGAAGGAGATCTTAAGATTATTACTGAGATGTGCTGGAAATTGCTATTCAGTATGAGTCAAACCTCAGGAGTCAAAAATGCAAAATTAATTAATGTTTTTAAACTTAGAAAAGGAAGGATTTCCCATAAGTCAATACTTATGGTTCTGATCCCCTCTCCTTGAGGGACTAGAGCAGAATTGGAAAAACATGGAAAGGGTGACTAGAGAGATCAGAAATAAGAAACTGTTTCTGACCATGAGATGACTAGATTAGCATCTTGCTGCCAGGAAACAGAAACCAAAGTGAGAGAGGTTAGAGGGCTCTAAAATCATGTTGGGCACAGCAAATAATGCTCACTGCTCACTATCTCTTCTTTTTTGTGATTCAAAAGTTCTTGAAGGAAAAGAGGAGCTGTCATTCCTGACTATGTTGTGTAAAATACTCCAGCAGGATGAGTTAGTGAATGGCAGGTCTCCTTTGCATCTCAAATTTTAAATCAATGGGATCTGCAGAGTTAACTCCCTGAATGCCTTAATGCAAATTGCCCCACAGAACTCAGCAATCCCTAAGAACAGTCATTCCTTACCTCTGGTGTCATCTGCCAACAACCAGGCAGTGGCACCTGCTTCTAACAGGTGTTTAACCCAAGGAGAAAGAAATAGAACATGCAAATAAACTGAATTCCTGAGGATTTACCTTTATTTTTCAGACCATAATGCAAATTTT
>JACBWW010001134.1:0-15785 GCA_020086605.1 Lanius collurio
TACTGAAAATTTGATCAAGGTAAATGACATCTGAAAAACCCCAAAAAGCTGACCCACAGTTTATCCTTAAATCCACACTTCCCATTGGCAGTCACCTTCCTTTTGCTCATGTACCTGATTTTTACTTTCAAGAACACTTTTCCAAGGAACTGAAGTTAAGACATTTATATCCTTTTATGTTCTTTTCTGACACCTCACTCTTTAACATGGTGAGCAGAACTGCCATTTTTCAGCCATTAAAACCCTCCTTATCTCCATCTACTAGTTCCAAACCTTATTAAATCCTGGGAAACACATCCACAACCCTGAGAGATTTAATTTTTTCACAGGAGTATCTTTCCCATTAAAGAAAATCCCTCAGAGCCGCTGTCCCTCCACCCAGCTGGTTTGCAGCTAGACTGGATATCACTAAGGTTAAAATTTCTTAATCGTAGAATCACAGAGTGGTTTGGGTTGGAAGGGACTTTAAGATGATTTCCTTCCAACCCCTCCCATGGGGCCATTTCCACCAGAGCAGGTTGCTCAGAGCCCCACCCAACCTTGGGAAGGCTCTTGGCTGGCCTGATGACCTTGCAGAGTCATCCCCTGACCACAAACTGATCGTTGGGTACCCCTGAGAGCTGAGGAGGAACCAGAAACAAGCCAAGAGAAGCAGGGAGGTCAACTGTGGGATAACTGCTGAGGACAGGATGTGAACAATAAGGATGGTAGAACTGACAGCTGTGGCAGAGGCTGAAACCAATTAATGAGTTATTGCTATGCCATTTTTGGGAAATAACACCATGCTATTTTTAGAGCAATATTTCTATTGAAACAGTGTAAATGTAGTTGATGTTACAGTGAAGCCAGACAAAGATGGTGACTTCTTTGCAAAAAAACTCCTTGTTGTGGTGTTTTTATCTGCCTTTATTGTAGCTGGCATGTCACAAGTGGTGACCCCAACGTGATCCAGAGAGACGATGGCCTTCACACCCCCTGGCCTTGGACATTTGCAGGGGTTCACTGCTGGTCAATAATGCAGCCTTTTCTGGCCTACACCAGCCTCATAAATAAAATTGTGGAATGAAAACAAGCAGCTGGACCTCAGTAAATTGCTCTTGCTAAATACACACAGAACTCAAGATATGAGACCACAGAGCCATTCCTAGATAGGGAATACTTCTGTTATTATTACTCACAAAAATAGCTAATTATTCTCTGGCAAAACTCAAAAGACTAAATAAGCAGGTGAGACTGTCCTAGTTAATTTTTCT
The DNA here is from genome assembly GCA_020086605.1 of Lanius collurio. Classification (NCBI taxonomy): domain Eukaryota; kingdom Metazoa; phylum Chordata; class Aves; order Passeriformes; family Laniidae; genus Lanius; species Lanius collurio. The sequence continues at coordinate 1,254 of JACBWW010001134.1, forward strand.
TATCTTTTTTCATAGCCCTGATAAACTGAATTCAGTGCAGCAGGAAATATAACATAGGTACCTGTTAAGATCTCACATGTGAAAGATTAGATTTAGATAAATAAAGATTAAAGCAAATTTTGCAAACATAGACCTACTTTATATTTTGTAAGGAGGTGCAGATTATACATATCTATACAACACAGAAATATCTCAGGATTAGGAGAATACTACTAGTGTTTTTAGTTACTGAACTAAAGAAAAAAATTCCATACGATAACAAATTACAATTTCCTGAATAACTACAAATGGAACTAAAAAAAAAAGAAGAGAGGAAAAAATAAATCTCATAAATTTCAAGAAGAAAGATATTTAGGCAGTTAGATTTCTGTACCTGACTTCTTTAACCTTTTTCTACTTAACTGAACAAAAACTTTTAAGGAAATACAGGCTTCAGGAAAGAAAATACCCACCAAACCACTCAAGCACTTCTATAATTTATTTCTTTTCTTCTACCCTCTGCTAGTGTCCCAAAGTGCTCAAAAATGCTTTACTGAGCTGCTCTGTATTATATAGGGACATTGACTTCTCCCACTTCCAGCAGGCTCTACTTGCTAATTAGTCCTTAATTAAAATGAGTTGCAGCTGGTTTGAGACACTCCCCTCTCCCCAACCTCAGTGCCCTGTTTCTAATTTCAGAACTAATAAAAATTTCCACAAGTCAGTGTGGTGGTCTGGGTGCTTTTCTTGAAAGAGCAAATTCAGCATTTCTTTAGTGCTTTTTCCTCTTCCTCTCCTCTGTTTGTCTTCTAAGTACATAATTTTAAGAATAGATTTTGCTTTTTGTTTTTTTCTTTCCCTAGTGTTACTCTGCTGTTTAGGAAGTATTGTTGAAGAGATTTATATTTTTTTTTTCCTAGATTTGAAACTTGTTTCAGTTGTTGATTTGATGAGGCTTTAGGTTCAAATAGACTGAAAGCCTGACAATAAAAGCGTGCTGAGGGCCAGCACAGATGCCTTACAGGCTTCCCAGATACTGCTGCCAACACATTTTAACTGAAGCTTCTGATGTCTGTTATTCCTGCCTTTCCACTCAATTGAATTAAATTCCCTTTGGATTTTGTGATGAGGACAATCACCCACAAAGGATGAAACCAAAGCTCACAAACTCTATTTGACCTTCCCTGGAATTGCATGTCTGTAAGGATGAAAAGGCTGGGCAGCCTCTTCTCTGTCTGTATGACTGTGTGTCACCATATTCCTGACTAAATATCACTGAATAAACCTCATTTCAGCTTCCTTGTTATGTTCCTGACTCATCCTTCTGAAAATTAATCTGATATAAGCCAAGAGACAGATCAAGCTCTCCAGGCTATTCTCTGAATTGGTCACTGTACCAGACAAATAGAGCTGTGAGCAGAGTTTTAAAGAAAAAAAAAAAAAATCCTGGAAGGAAAAGTTGGGGGAAAAAAAAGTATATGGTTACATTCACTGTGTTCAGAGAGAGCAACCTGAAGTCATGGCTTGTTTATCCTCTTAAAAAATAAATATTTTCCACTTAAATATAACCAATAACAGCATTCAGTCCACTGAGCATGAGAGGCAAGAGAGGAAGAGGCAAATAATGGCTGCATTTTCTTATTCTCCCCAGAGTAGATCTTAAGTGGCAAATAATATTTAAAGATCTTCTCTGCTTTGGTATTGGCAACAGGACTGTAAGAACTCCACCTTTGGACATCTCTATATATAGTGCATGAAAACTGCATTACCTTTCTGCAATTTCAGAAGCAGAATTTCAGTTCTTGGAGCATGTAGATCCAGATTATAATTTCATTCATTTATTTTATTTGTTTTCTGTCTTGCAACCATGCTCATGTTTCTCTCCCCATCGAAAGTCAGAGGTTTGGGATTGGTTTCCTTTCTGCCCTTCACATGTGAACTGAAACTCAAATTATTAAATAGACTATTTTTGAAAAAAAAAAAAAAAAGAAAGAAATTGAAATATTGGGTGTCAAATTCATTTCTTCAAATTATTTTTTAGGATAAAAATGTCATTGCATCATTTCTGGCATAAAAATGAAGAAATCTTCCTTCTGAAAATATAATACTGTAAAAAAAAAAAAAATTCCATCTGTATTAAACCCCGATAAACACTTGCTTCCCTGTGTGTTTCCATCTATGAATCTCCTATGAGTTCAAAAATTCAGAATAAAACTCCTAAATAATAAAACTGATTTTAAAATATGTTTGTAAAAAGAACCTAACTTTGAAATACTGCAGCTTGAGGGATGCCTTCACATCAGGTTTCATTTACAGGGTACGTTTCATGAGGCAGCACCAAATGTTTCTTTATTTCCAATTAGCTTTCTAAGTAAATGCAATGCATTTTAGCATTTTTCATGCAGAGATTTTTTTTTCTCTGCTTTTAATGTTCAAAATGCCAGGTTTTACCCCTACTGATGATCATCAGCTGTGGTGACCTACTGCTGTAATCTCCATACCTCATGAGAGTTTACTTTGAGTCTGAAGCAAAATTACTTTAAATTGCATCTAGAGGAAGTTTTGTGTTGCCAGGGGTAGTTCTAATGCAATTTCCCCCTATCAGGATATCTTCAAAGGTTGTTTCAATTTAAAGTATCCTCATAAATGGAAATCCCAGATCTTGCTGTGACATGGCATGGCTCCAGATGTGTCAAACCCTATGAAATTGTGTGCTGACTTTATAATACTTTTCTTTTTTACACAACTCTTAGTTGTGGTAAATTAACTGAGATATTTTAATGATTTCCTCTAAAGATACTCATGTGAGAAGCTCTTGAACCTTGGTGTGCAGTTGGTAATGCCCAACCAAAGGCTGACTGCACGTCCTGCTTCGTGTGCAAATATCCATCGGTCCAAGGTGTGTGGTCTGCTCCTTTTCCTTCAGAGGCTTCTTCACAAACACATTCCACTCCATGGCAGAGCCTGCCTGGCTGCAGGGAAAAGTCTTCCTGAAAATTCAGCTGCCCTCATCAAGCAAAGACAGTGCTTTACCCTTCCAGAAGACTCTTTCCAGAAGTTAATTCTAAGCTTTACACCGTTAAAGAAAACTCTTCCACAGAAAGCTGACAGGTTTCTGACCTGTTCTGTCTGTCTGAGGGAAATGATAGAAGTAAATGACACATTAATTTAGCTCCTGATTGGAAACATAGGAGAATAACTTGGAACAGAACTTTGTGCTTTTGAGAAAAAGAAACAGAAAAATCTCGTTCAGCAGAGGCTTAAACTTCCCATTGTAAGGGAATGAAGGAAGATGTTACAATCAATGTAAAAGTGAATATACAGCTGAGGTAAAAAGGCATAATGGGAAATAATAGTTTTCCTTTTTTTTCCTTTTTCTCCAGCACTCTCCTTTTCAGGCAGTGATCTAGAGAACACCAGAGGATGTAGGACTGCCCTGCAGCTGCAGTAAGTTTTGTCTCATGATACTTTCCTGTACATGTCCTCAAAGGTAGAAGACACTGAGCAATCTGTTCAGAAAATTACTATATTCACTTTGTGTGGCCAGAGGGGGATATTCCTTTAAAAGACAGTGAGAAATAGAAAGTGTAACAAGATCCTGTGCTCCTATTTTAGCCATACAAGTGATGATAAAATATTGGTATAGTGTGAAGGAAATATAGAAAGAAAATCACTGTAAATATCAATGCAAAAAGTAGCTTGTGTGAGCTGATTTGTGTCCAAAGGCAGTCATCATAAAATCCATGGGAGAAGCCATTCTAAAATCCATGGAAAAAAAGTCAGAGGAAAACACTAATTTCTTTATGTCCAGGCAGAACAGTTATTAATTTTTTGTCTTACTTGCACTTTGCATACCCTCTGTACCATTTTAATGCATTTTACAAAAAATGGGATTTAGAAGAGAGTTAAAAGAACAATATTCTGTCTACAGGAAGGAGGCATATTTCAACATATTAAAAAAAATCTGAATAGTTTTTTTTGATGAAAGACAGGATGTGTTTCGGCCTTGTTTATAGAGTAAAGTTACTTATTAAGCAGTAAAAAAAATAATTAGGAGAGAAACTTCTTGACATGTAGAAGTACCAATTTATTTCTGAAGACTGTTAACATCGTGCAGTAATGTGGTACCACAAGAAAAGCAACATGAGGTTTGAAGTTCAAATGCTTACAGGTTTCTTCTCACCTCAGATTTGGGAATCAAAATGCATTTTACACATTAAATCTGAAGATGCGATTCATCGCATTTTCTTTAGAGGACAGGTGCAGCACATTATGGAAAGTACAGTTTGTTTTTCCAGTCATGTGAAAATGTGTGACTCTTTAATTGACAAAGAATAAATTTTAATTGGCTCAGGGTAAAGTTTCAAGTGAGTTAAAAATGCTACTGTTTTAATATGCTTTTAAAACAATATAAAATAAAGGTATAATATTCCATTTTCCAAAAACAATGTGGTGTAACCCTAAGGAAAGAGAAGGGGCATGGCTGAACAATCTTTCCTACAGTTATGGATGGGCTAATCTGGGGAGGTTTCTTGTCTTTTTCTTTACCCAAACTTTTCTTCTTTACCTACTCTCAGTTCAAAATTATTCTGCCTGAAATTTTTAGACATTTCTAAAATGTCTATTTCTGTTTTAATGGGGAATCCTTACAACAAGTATAAGACAGTGATGAACTTGGAAGGAAAGATGAAGAGATATTTCTTTAGATGTTCAGAGGTGATTTATTCCTCCAGCCCCATGGCTGGAGTTCCCAGGCAGCCCCAGTCATGGGACCCTGCTCCTTTCCTGGGTCTGGGCACCCAAAACCACCTAATCTGGAATGAGAATGGGGCACAGGTGACATGGGGACAGGGACAGACCCGTACCCTGCAGGGTCCCTCCCCCCGGGATTTCAGGGAGAGGCACCTCCACATATTTCCCCATTCAAACCAAGGTTGGTGTGCAATACAGAATTTGAATAAATCTTGGGAAAATTGTTCCTGCTCCTGGATTCTGACAACTGTGTCCCCTCCTTTCGTATTCCTCAATGGTTGGTCAGGCTGCAACAAATTGAAAAACTGAAAAATTGGAAGGTTTCCTTTTCTTAAAGATTATATTAGGCAAGCCTCTTCAGTAATTTTTAGCCACTCAGATGCACTCAACTGCTCATTTGGAGCCTGCTGTATTTCCAGGTACAACACTTGTGCACTTAACTACACAATGTAGATGGAAATCACCTGCCTTTTGATATAGAAAAGATGCTAAATGAGAAAATCATGTCTGATGATTGCTGAGTGAGGTCACTAGGGAAAAATGTTGATTTCCCACTTCAAAAGATCAGAGGAAATATGATCAAGGTCAGGGTGATAACGCTTAAAACTGTTTTTCCCCATAATGGATGTAAAGAACTCAGGGAAAGATGGGAGGCACAAGTGGAGGTGGTTGAAGTGGTGGCATTTAACAAATGGATGCCAGGGAGAAAAGTGACATCTGTTTTCAAGCCCATCGTTATAATAAAATTGTTTAGATGTACCTAGAAAAAAAAAGAGAATTTCAAGAAGGCTTGGCCTGATGGATCCCCTTTCATACCTCTTAACAGGATAATCAGGCTAAGAAAAGAGTTAATCCCTAGAAAACAGTAAATCCCTTGGCATACAGCACATCTGGAAAGATCACAGCTGTACCAGAAGCCAGATGTTGAAATAATCTGATTTAGATTAAAAAACCCCAAAAAGTGGAAGAAAAGCACACACAGTCATAATGGATGGAACAATCAACTTGAAATACCACGAGCTTTTTTACTTTCTGTTTTTATGAAGGCTAAAGCATTGGTTATTCTGAAAATGTTTTAATTTCTGAGGCATTTTGGAGGAAATAAAAAAAAAAAAAAAGGTTATTTGAGCAGCTGGCTGTCAAAGCCATGGCTTGGAAAGCAGGTGCAGCCTTGGTTTCAAAACCAACCAGAAGTTCTCCCTGTGCTTAACCCAGATCTATTGCAATTTTATTGTGGTAAGAAGGAAAAAAAATGTAATATATGAGAGATTCCATAAGGAAGGGAACAGGTTCTAGTGAAAGCACCCTGTGTTGGAGGAGGAAAGATTCCTTCTTCTTTTAGGAACTCTGCAAGTGTGACTCCAGCAAGTAATCTCATCTCAAATTCACTTATTAATCTCCTGTGGTGTTTTGTTTCCCTTCTAATAAATATTTCAAAGCTCAGATTTGAAAAAGATTTTTTTCCATCAGCTTTAATTCTTAAATCAGGTAAGGTGAATGAGTAAATGAGAGAAGATGAACTTCATATAGAATTATCTTCACAGAAATTGCACATAGACTTTTTCTGACTATGTGGTTCTAATAAATTTTAAGTACCTGAGTATTTATACTTTTTTCTATTCATACTTTTGTCTCCTTGAATTATGTATGCATCAACTACAGAGTCTATAAGCATAAAGAAAACTTACTTCCTGGAATATTTATGACACATCTAAAATATTAATAGTGACAGCAACTTAATTCAAATTAAAAATAAACTTACCTACAGTATGGGGTTTTTTGTTTGGTGTGTGTTTTTTTTTTTTTTTTTTTTTTTTTTTTTTTTTTTTTTTTTTTTTTGTGTGTGTGTTTTGTGATTCTGAACAGATTTAATTGGGAAAAACAGGACCCTTACATTGTATCTGCTATACAGGACTTCTACATACTGACTTTAAATTATATTTAAAATAATGATAATATTTTCATGTTCCACAGAAAGAATGAATCATTGAAAGCTCAAGTGAATGAAATTATGTCCTTATGTTTGGTGTTACTTCATAACCTTGTTGGAATAACCAGATAAAGATGTAATAAAACTATTGAGTTTGGTAATCAGCACTAGCACCAAAAATAAAAATTAAAAAAAAATATATATATAGATATGTGGGTGTAAGTAAAAATTATATATCTATGTCCCATCCGTGGAAGTGTGCAGGTGTTCAAAGCCAGGCTGGAAGGGGCTTTGAGCAACCTGGTTTAATGAAAAGTGTCCCTGCCTGTGGCAGTGAGTAGGAATTTGATGGTCTTTAAGGTCCTTTCCAAAACTTTCGTTGATTCTGCTAGATAATTTTGAAGTGGATTTTGCAAATATTCATTATTCTTTCTAATATAGTATAAATGTGTTAAAAATTATATAGAATATTCTATAAATTATTAAAAATGTATTATACATTTTAAACATAATTTGAAATTGAAGAAGTCAAAATGATGTAGGGCTGAAGAAGGGAGTAAAAATGACTATTGGTCTTTAGACATCTTTCATCACTACACAGGTAAGCAAAGTTTATCCCCATCTTTTTATGGAGGATGTATGAATTGTGTAACAAATAGGCAGGAGATATTTAGTTCAAGTTGCAGGAAAAAATTACATAGAATGTAATTTACATTAAAATTACATAGGAAATGACCAGGAAGTTCCCATAAAAGTTTAAATGGATTGGAAAATGATTCTGCAAATTCATGTCAAAGTGGTCCATCCTTTTTAGTGCAAACACAGTCAGATGCAGAAACTGGCATGCAGAAACTCCATGAACTGCTGATTGCAAAGACAATGTCCCCAGAGCAGAATCTGCCTACATAATGACTATTTCTTTTTAATCCAGCTATCCTGTTGTCAAGCAGGATGCTGAAATAGGAAAAAAAAATGTACCCTGTCTCAGTATGGCAATTCTTTGCTTGTTCTTGTGAGAGAAAAAGATTTAAGTACCTCAGCACTTAATTATGTTTGCAAATGTGTCCCAGAGTTAAGGTTGAGCATACAATTAATTTATTTGCTGATTGGGTGGGTTTGGATTTCATTCTGCAAATTATTTATTACAGAACTCTAAGAGGTTCCAGTGATCCCAGAACAGCCAGTGCACAGGAGTGTACCCTTATTTTGCCACATTCCACCACTTCTGGCAGGTGAACTTTCAGATCTTTGAATTAAGAAATGGCTGCTTAAAACTTTGAGGTTAAGTGTGAAGAGCTTTAAGATCACATCCAATTAAAAAAATAATTCCCCAACAATGTTAACTTACAGGTCACTCATCTTTTTAAGAAGCCATAAATAATTTATTCATTAATAATTAGCTGCATCTACTTTACCATCGTATCTCCCATTTAATGAGCAACATGAGAGCAGTATGGTAATTTAAAACTGTATTACTTATCAAAAAGGAGTCAACTAAAGGGATTGTCTTCAGGAGACTCTGATAGAATTCAGGACAGGATTACATCAGAAACAAATTGAACCTTCTGTCCTGTGGGTATTTTTGAGAGTTCAAACTTCTTCTGTCCCAAACTGAAACAAATAGAGTGAATCTGTTTATTTGTAAGGAAGGCAGTGGCATGTCAGTTTGAATCAGTCACTCTGTATATCCTGATTGCTTATATTTCATGCTTATATTTCAACTCTACTCTGCAATGTGCTGTCAGGAAATTGGATTAGGAAGAACCTTTATCGTAGCAATTCTCAGGACTCTGGAAGTAAAAATTAGATTTATTTTCTTTTCTGAAAAGTTTCAAAGGGTGAAAGAAACTCCCCATGGTCCCATGATGTGGCTCCTGTTGGGGTGAAAGAAACTCCCCATGGTCCTGTTATAGATAGGTCAAAATTCATAAGAAATTAAAATGCTATAAATGGAATAAGTTATTAATGTGGAACCCAAAATGTAAAATATATCTTGTAAATTGTATATATGTTTAAATTAGTTATGTTCAGAGTACACCTTGGCAAGTCTCATGACATCTTGCTCAAGGAAGGTACCAATTAACATAAGAAGTGCAGGCAAGCTCAGGGGAGATGACCTCAGACCCATCAACCTCCTATGATTTCATCTTACCCAAAAAGAATCTTTTCTATCTGAAAGAAGTAAGAGATAGGATCTGCTGCTCCTTGGACATTGCTGATGAATGGACCTATTGCTCGAGACACCTCATTGTAATCATATAAGGATTTCTCTGAAAAATCATCATCTGAACAGGACCCTTACCAGAAATGCTGAGATGAGTTACTGGAAAACATCAACCAGAGCACAAAGAGAATCCTTGGACAAATCAACATCTAAATGGACCACTGAGCACTGGGCCAGAGGATCATCAGAAGTGAAAAAAACAAAAGATTTCCTAGCCAGGAGCAAGAAAAACAGTATAAAAACTGGACTCAAACACCTCAAAGGTGTGCACTTACCTCTCTGAACTGCTGGTGGTCAGAGCTGTGTATGTGTCACCCAGAGTCAAGAACCTAGGCTTGGCCCTGTTTTCCTTTATAGTGGCTTATTAAGATTGTCAATTTGATTAAAATAAATTTTATTTGTTTTTATATTAATAATTTGGCTTGCGCACATCATTAATTCGATGAAATTGACATTTCATTTATAACAGTCCCCTGATGTGGCTCCTGTTGGGGTGAAAGGAACTCCCCATGGTCCCATGATGTGGCTCCTGTTGGGGTGAAAGGAACTCCCCATGGTCCCCTGATGTGGCTCCTGTTGGCCCAGGGACATGAACACAGGAGAAGGACTTTTTGCCCTTCTCCTAAGCACCTATGCAAAACAGAAGCTGCTTTATTTTCCATATGAAAAGACAGCTCCAGGGGTGCATTAAAAACTTAAACCCAGCTAAACTAGGGAAAAGATTAATCTCACCCAGTCTTAGCAGCTGGATTTGGTCAGATGCATTGGTACAGCAGGGATGTGGGCAGAGAGCTCCTAGAGGGACCTCTGCAATGCAGGTTCTAAAAGCAGTCAGGATGACTCCTGACACAAAATTTTGTGCTGTTAATCATAAATAAGTTTTCTGTACCTCTCAATCCTTCAGAACAGCAGATATGACTGGAACCTTTTATCTATGTCTCAAGACTTCTTACAAACTTTGTACTTATTTACAAAATTAGGACCACAATTTCTACACACTGGGAACATAGCAATTTTTTTATCTATATATATACCTATGCTCTTAAAAACAAAAAATTATATGCCTTATCAGTTAAAACAGTTGACCATCTCACCAAGCCTTGGATTTCTAAAATTTAGATTTTCTAATTTAGGGTGAAATATTTTCTACAGTCAGTAGCAAAAGAAGGACAGTTACAGAACCCAAACCAATTTGTTTGGAAATCTAATTTAAGATTGCCACTGGAGAAAATCACCTTTCTGAAGGTGATTTCACATAAAGCTTGATTTCAGATCAAGTTAGTGTGTTATGAGAGGAGAGTGAGCTGTTAATGTGAGAGTCATTCTGTCCCCCATAAGTCAGAATGCAGGAGTGGGAAACGAGAGAGAGCACAAAGGTGTTGGGAGGTCATGGAACACCACCTTGGTTTGTTTAATGGATACTTTAAATGTTCATAGCTATTTAAATTGGATTAGCTTAAATTCTCAAATGGTCTGCCTGAATAAACAATCCTCTCATCTCTAAAGAAAGGGTAAGAATTGAGAATTTAGGGTGCCAGAGGTAAGCATAGAAGAGGGGAAGAGTAGTCTAGCGGTCTGTAGGAGGTCTTTATTTTTATTATTTTACATTCACAGTCTTTCTCTCTTGCTCAAAGTATTTCACACCCAAAGCACACGAACACCAAGTCTATCTTTGCATCAGGAGCACTTAGGGTTGGATTTGCCAGAGATTAGATGGAAATCTCCCGAGTTTTAAACCCCATTTATCTTCCAGTCTCCAGATACTTGACTCCTTTTCAGATCATGATTAATTAATTGACTGTGAAGCTCTTAGAACAGCTTTCCCTTACACATATCTGGGTTCTATCACACCTCCAGAGATTTGGGCTGCACAGGCAGCTGTGCCCCTCTGCAGCCTTCACTGATGTCAAAGGCAGATGCAAGGCTGCAACCAGGAGAGAAAACACCATGAGGTGGAAATTTTAAAGGTTTGTCTTCGAGTAGGTTTTAAAAGTTGCTTTTTTATCATTTTTTCTCTAGTCTTTCTCTTCAATCTAGAAATTGCAGTATTTGCAGGACCAATAAAACAGTATATAATTCTGAATGTTCTGAATTAGTTGTCATTTCAATCAGATCTATTTCCAGCAGTGCTCAGTTTGTGTATTTTTGGCTTGAAATACTAAATATTAGTATTAAAAAAATTAAAAGGAGGACCCTGATGATTTTAAAATAACTCTGATACCACACAACTCTTCCAGGGTATTAACTCTCTGGGAATGCAGCTTTTCAGATAAATCTGATCAGTGGCCCATGTTGTATTTATCCCAGCTCCTTAGAGACAGTTCTACAGTTTTATCATTAGGTTCTGCCTGCTTAATAATTTCATATACATTAAAAAAAAAAATTAAAGAGGAAAGCACACCTTTTTATTAATTTTTTTGTTTTAACAGAAAAAGGCACATTAATTTATGAAACCATTTTAGAGTCCCATTGTTGCTGGAAGAAAATACTAAGGAGTAAAAAGTCACCACGCAGTGGCACAAATGCCAGTTCTGAAAAGAAATATTCATTTATTCATGTTGTCAAGATTAGAGGCATTTTCTATAAATTCACAAGAATACATGCACATCTGAATTCTACCACTATGGGACAGAGCTAAGATTGGTTTAAAGCTTTAACACTAATTTATTTCTTTGAAATGAGAGGTGTTCAACCTTTTCAAATTTGAGCTTCTCTAATTTATTTTTTTTAAGTTGTGACTCATCATGTAAAGGAATTTAGGTGTTACACAGTAGACTTCTTTTTGTTTCCTGCTTCTTGCAGGGTCATTCAGAGCAATCCACTAATTTTTAAAGGTGATAAGGAGTTAGGCTAATTAGATAACTGGATTTCATTGTCTTTAACCTTAACTCTGAGTCTCTTGTTTTATCTCTTTCCTGGTTCAACTTATCTGTAAAGAAAATCTTGTGTGAAATTATCTTTAGAAGAACAATTTTGTTCAATGTCTCCTGAAGATTTTTTGATTTATGAAAAATAATGTGGGTAGAAATGTCTGTCAATCCTAATAGGGCTTTTTCCAGTCATAGCTTATGCTCCAAATGTCAGCAAGTTGAAGGCTTCCATTTACAGCACAAGCAATAAAATGACATTAGAAGTATAGAATTAACTTCATAATTTGAATGGAGAATTATTGAAAAGTTAGAAAAAAGAACAAATTTTTAAAAATATGCCTGAAAAAATACTTGAAAATCTATAAAATACTATAATTCTACAAAATGTATGTATTTTTATTCCATTATTGTAAAATATTAAAAATCAAGAAATTATGTGTACTTTCATCTCCTGGTAGTGGTGGGTAAAAGTTCCAAGTAAATAAATCTTTAACAATAATAATGTGAGAGTAGCAATGAAAACACAAAGGCCTTGTCCTGATTTTAAAGAAAAGCAAAAGCACGGAGCAAACATATTGACACCACTTAAAAAATTTCATTATTGTTTTACATGCTTAAAAAATGCCACATCCAAACATTTCATCAAAATATAAAAACAGTGCATGTATAGGTGTGATTGGGCTTTTAAACTTTGTCTGAGTGCCCTTCCTTTCTTTTCCTTAAATATATATATTTTCAGAGAATTCAGCAATATCATATGTGTTTTAATTTCACTGGAATTGAGTAATGCTGACATTTTTACGGGCAGTTTAGAAGGAAAGCCATCCATACCTCAATGGTATTGATAAGAACATGACACTGGAGAAGTGACTTGTCCCCCAGTCCCATCTCAAGGCAGGGTCTGGGACAGAGCAGGTGTTATAAATGAAATGCCAATTAAATCAAATTAATAAATTGTGCGAGCCAAATTATTAATATAAAAACAAACAGAATTTATTTTATGATCAAACTGACAATTTTGAATAGCCACTATAAAACGGCAGGGCCAAGCCTTGGTTCTTGACCCTGGGTGACACCTACACAGCCCTGAACAGCAGCAGTTCGGGTGGGCAGTGCACACCTTCGAGGTTTCTGAGTCCGGTTTTTATACTGTTTTTCTTGCCTCTGGCTAAAGAATCCTTTGTCTTTTTCATATTCATCTTGTCCTCTGTGGTCCTCTGGTCCAGAGATCAGGGGTCTGTTCAGATGTTGATGTTTCCATGAACCCCCTTGTGTAATTAAAATGAAGAGTCTTAGGTAAGAGGTCCGTTCATCAGCATGGTCCAGGGAGGAACAGAAACTTAAATGATCATATCTGTTGCTCCTTTCAGATGGAAAAAAGATCCTCCAAAAAGGCAGAGTGGATTTGGAGTAGATTGATGTGCCAGATGGATATCTGGTTTCCCGATGGTGGGTACATGATTGCTTCTCCTGTAAGGTCTGCCCTTGCTTCAGATGCAAATTTTACCCTCGGGAGAAGTATTTTGTAACTCTGAGCAAGATGCCAGGAAACATGCCAAGGCACATTGCAAGCACAACATATTTGGATATAGGTACAATCTAATACATCCTATGTACAATCTAATATATCTTACATTCAAACACAATCTTGATATTATTTAATTTCTTATGAATTTTGACTCATTTATAACAGGGAATAACAGGGAATATAACAGGGAATCTGAAATCCCATCTGGTGCCAGTGGCTTGGATTTCTTCAACACGAACCTTTCTCACTTCCATGAACTCTTCATGGCTGCTCTGGTTGTTCATTTGAGTGCATTATCCAACATTCAGTTCTTCCACCAGTCATTTCCTCATGTTCTTAGCAGTGCTGAAACAGCTGAATTTATTCAGCTGATAGCTGATCTATCACTCATGGCATTTTGTTACCTCTCAGATGCAGATTTATGATGCTCTTATCTACGTGACACAGGTAACTCACATTTGATGGACTGTGCTGGTTTTACAGCTCTGTGCACTACTGGATGTGAATCTCCACAACATGAAATAGTGAACAATTGATCTATATTTTCACTAGTTCACTGAAAAATTCCTCAGGGGTTGGAGCACAGCCTTCCCACTGTGTGAATCTTGTGCCCTTCTTAAAAACTCTGATTTGTAACAGGTCACTCTGTGAGTTGTGTTCTCCTCTAGCCCTTCTGGGTTAAAGGTTACTCTGCTTCTCCAAAGACTTCTTTAATTTGGAAGTAAATCGCTGAATTATTATAAAATTTTGGAATTATACAAAATTAAAAAAAGAAAAAGTACAAATCATAACCATCTTCATCTTTCTTGCAACCAAACCCAGATTTGTAATGACTATACATAATGCTTTGTAAGTTATTAACCTTTCACAAGACAATGGGGAGAATTGGAAATGGGGCTGACACCAAAAAAAGAGGAGTTTTTTGAGCATAGAATTATTGTGTCCATCTATTTCCATGCCAGCAATTGCACACAGCATTGAATTTGTCCTCAGCAAAGATCCCAACATCTGTCAAAGCCTGATTGTGTCATGGAGTATAGGGTTTATGATGGATTTTGATTTTTCCACAGAGAATTTTCAGAAAAGAAAAATCTGAGTCCGTAACTGGAATATCTCAAATGGGAAAAATTAAATGTCTGAAAAGAAAAAAACTATTATTAAGGGAGTTGAACACACAATATGCCTGTGTTAGTGTGTAAATGTATACAAATATGAATAACTATTTCTTTATATTCTCAATTGTAAAAGT
>JACBWW010001135.1:346-15781 GCA_020086605.1 Lanius collurio
CTTCTTCTTCTTCTTCTTCTTCTTCTTCTTCTTCTTCTTCTTCTTCTTCATCTTCTTCTGCTTCTTCTTCTACTTTTGCTTCTTCTGCTTCTTCCTATTCTGCTTCCTCTTCTGTGGGCCTGCAGGGCCTAGAGAGCCGTACTGCCAGTACTGCTCAGCTCATGACAGGAGTGGATTCGCTTGGCCTCAAGCCTTGGCCAAGAGAAGCGGGATTTTGAGAAAAATGCTGTGATATTGCATTCTAGACATTCCTGTGTTAGTGAGTACGAGGCAGATGTTAAGCAATATCACTTGGCTAATATTACTTGTTATAGAATAAAAGGGTATATAAGCACAGCCAGAAGAATCAATAAACGGCCTTCATATGAGCAATCTATGGAGTCCCGTCTCTTTGATGGTCGCCATCATCACAGGATTAGTGTTGGTGTACTTGGTTTTCCCAAGCTGGAGGCAAGTGCAATAGTTCTGTAGGAAACAAAAGCACAATCTTTCTTGATGAAATGACTTCAGGATGTTTCTATGTGTATGAAATATTTTCTATCTCTGTGTTGTAGAGAGCCTGCAGAGTTTGTTTCTAAATGGATGATTGGTCGGACACAAGACACTTGCTAAAAGAGAGCTTGAGGCTGTGGATTTTTCTTCAGGTGGATATGCAGGTTTGAGTCTGACTCAAACTTAAGAACTTGGGTCAATAGCCTGAGCGAAGAAGTGACAAGCAGTGATGAGCCACCCACCCACACTGGTTATTCTGTCAGAGTGGATCAGTGAGGGTGGAATTATTTCACGGGAATAGAGTGAAACCTGAGCTACTCATAGGTCTTCTCTCAAATGTTGCACATGTTTTCATTCTAGTGAAAAGTGGTGGAAGAGCCCCTGCTGTTCCCAGCCTGTCTCTGACCATCAGAAGCCTTTGCCCTCCATGTGCTGTCCCAGGGGGCTCCCAGCAGCTGTGCTGCAGCTTTGTACCAAGCTGGCACAAGTGCTCCTGTCGGGGATAGAGCTGGGCTTTCAGAGTCTCCAAGGATCTGATTTTCCCCACTTGCTGTGGGGGTGAGATTTAAGCTTATTTAAACACCTTTTGGCATTCTGAGGTGGCTGTACATGCAAGTGCCCTGGTTGGCTCTGCATTGCTTCCCACTGCACTGGCAGGGAACAGAACGGGCAATATTCCTTTTGGAGTATCCCTGCCTCTCAGTTACCTGTCCCACTGAGCACTTCTTCTCCTCAGGCCAAGAAGCTCCAGAACCCTTTCATTTACCAACGATTTCAGTGCATACTTCCTACCTCCTTTTCTTCCCATCCTTCCCTTTGAATGTTCCAGGTTTCCCCATGCAGTCTTACTCAGGCTCTTAGGGAAGGCAATGGGAGGAGTAGCCTGGGTATGACAAAATTGGTGTAGACAAACCTTTCTGGAAAATCTGTTACTGTTCTTGGTTCATTGATGATTTGCTGGTGGTTTTAATGGGGGTGACTTCTTTGCAAAGAACTTTTAACTAGTTTGGGGTTTGTTTTGGTTTTGTTTTGCTATCTGAGCTGCTCCTTCTCCTTTTCCAGTTCAACAGGCAGCCCAGATCATATCTGAAACTCGGGGTAAGTCTTTCCACCACTCAGTGTGTAAAGGTTTCTCTGATGTGTACGTCCCTTAATGCTCCACTTTGTGGTTCAGGGGCAGTTGGATATCAATAACTTGTCTGTTTGTGAGAGTGTCCAGACTTAGTTAAAGACAGTCCCAAACTTGACATTCTGAACAGTTTGTCTCAGTTTACTGCTCTATGGTAACCCTGTTGTATTTTCTTTGCCTGTTGGGTTGTTGGAGCAGGTGAAATGTATGCTGCTGGCTTCATGCAAGAGGAAATGGGTGCGTTTAAGGTGATGTTTGCAGGTGACTGTTTCCAAAGAGCTGCTGCAGGCCTGTAGGCTGGGGGTTGATCCATGGAGTCTGGCTCATGGACTCTTGCAGGGCTGGCTGGAGTAGGTGCAGAATTGCTGCTCTTGCAGCAGTTTGGGATAAAGTGTGCAAATGCCTCTTGTGCTGAATCCATCAATGGAACAGCAATTTGTGGGAGCTGATTTTAGGATACTTTCCCAGACTTTGCAGCAAAGCAACAGAGAGGAGGAGTTCGTGACTTCCACCCTGCTGAAGTGGCTGGAGGGATTTAACAGGCAGTTGGAGAGTGGTAGGTCCCATCACCCACTCCAAGAGTCTATCATCGAATAGGGACAATTTGTAGGGAGAAACACCAAGATGGTTCTTTCCATTGGAATAGGAGCTGAATATTTAATGCATGGCACTGTGCAACAAAGAGGTGAGAACAAACCTTGCAGTCTTACTTTTTCTAAGTAAAATCGACATTGCACTTGCCAGGAGGACTTTGGGCTGACGGACAAGCTGTGGCATTTACTAAAAGCACTCCCCTGAGAGACAGTGTCAGCCCAGCCCCATCCCTGGACAGGTAACCCGCGTGTGCCGGCCGCGTGCCGTGTGTGCCCTGCTGTCCCTCTGTGTGCTTGGGGGGTGCCTGGCAGCAGCACAGGCTGCTCTGAATGTTTGCTCTGCCTCTTCTGAGATAGTTTTAAGCAGTTGGGGTTTTTTAGCTTTGAATTCCAGTGGACCAGTGGCACCGATGTGGTTTGTGACTGATGGGTCAAACGATCCCTTCCATCACTTGAGGTGTTGGGAGAATTGCATTCATGGCTCTGGCTGCAGTTTAGCCCATGAGCCTGTGAATCCCTAACAATTCCTTGTCGCCCTTGACCACCATAGCTTGCTGGGTGTTTATCAAATGATCCCATAAAAAAGCCTGGGAATTTTTCCTGTCTATTTCTAGTGGCTGGTCAGCTGTCAGCAGGATCCCAGTGTGTGTTCAGTAGGGGTGAGAAGGCTGACTGCTGGCCTCACTAAGGGAAAAGGACATTGGGGGAGTTTTCCTCCTCTCTAGGACAATCACACCTCTATACCTGTCCTGATACCTGCCACAAAACACACGAGTCACGTCCTGACTTTCTGCTCAAAGGACCAGTGGCACCTGGCAGGTGCTGGCAGCCGCTGTAGTAACTCCCAGGGGCCATTTGTGTACATAATATTTTATCACTACCTGGATAATCCATTAGTAGCTGGGGGCTGTGTGTGTTTTTAGTGAGACTCCCTTGCACACAGTGGGAGACCACTGCAGAGTTGAAGCAAACAGCCTGATGTTACATGTGCTGTGAACGACTGTGCCCAGCATTCTGCTTGACTATTGCAATGGCATTTTTCTCCATTACAGTAACTATTAAAATCCAAAGTCTCGGCTCCTCTTGTGTGTTGTGGAATACCCTGGTGGCTGACAACAAACCCAGTCCCAAGGAATGACAACTTTTTATGTTGTTCTTAACACAGCCTTGTAACGGGATGTTGTAACATCCAGTGGACTTTGAAAAGCAAGCATAAAGTGGCATGGATTAATTTTCAGCTCTGTCCACTTTAGGCTGGGCTAAATCTGGGGTGGAATCTGATAAAACAGGTGCTCTTGAGTATCTAACCCTGATACTAATATGAATGTAGAGTGTGGAACTAAGGAGCTGTTTGATGACCATTAATAGTCAGATTCTCCTCGTGGATCCCTGTCACTGTGGGTTGCAGCAGCTCTGCTCTCCTGGCACATTAACAGAGGGACAGCAGTTTGCCGGGGAGCAGCACTCCTGTCCTTCCCTGTGAGCTAAAGTAGTGTGTCATAAGCCCTTTGAAACAGATCCTGCTGTCCTGTTCTTAACCTTAAATACACTCTACTAAAGTTTATTGTAAGAGGTGAATTAATAAAAATAAACCTTTTATTTCTCTAGCATTCGGTTGTGGTTTTGATTTTTCAAGTTGTTGTCTAGGGTGTGGCTGGTACTCAGGTTTAGTGGTGCTGTCTTGTGAAAGTTTTAAATCCTACTCATCCTTTTGGTCTGTTACAATTGTTTCTGTTTTAGAACAAGAGAACATACTCCCTTGCTGCTGTGGGGACTTTATTACCTAAAGAGAACTACACAGGCATCCAGTGATGGTATGCTCAGAAGACTTTATTATGAACGCAGAACTATTTATACAAGCATCCAGTGATGGCTGATCACATCACTGCTATCTAAGGGTAACTATTTACAATGGCAAGCTCTGAGCTGAACTGGAAACGAGATGTCCATGCAGGAGCTCTGCTGCTAGTAGTGTTCCCTGGCAATGTAGTCCATGACACTGGAGAGCCCTGGCACCACGCAGCAGCTGACGGCACTGCGGGTGATGCTCATGCTGTGGGCATCGTACCACTCGTTGGTGTCCTCCTCATAGCACTCGGTGGCCATGGTGGTGCTGAACCCATTAAAGCCCCCGACCACGAACAGCAGGCCATCCATCACCTCAATGCCAAAGTTGCTGCGTGGATTGAGCATGGAGGGCACAGCGTGCCAAGCGTTGGCGACAGGGTTGTACGCTTCCACACTCTGGAGCCGGCTGTTCCCATCAAACCCTCCAACCTGTGAATGCCAAAGGGACACAGCTGAAAGGGGCCTTTCCTCAGCCAGATCCTGTCACCCACCCATGAAATGGGAACTGCTCCTGCCTCCCTGGCCTCAGTCTGAGCATGGTGGGAGAGCACAAGATCTCCCAACATGGCTCTTATTGCAGTCTGCTGCCTGCTCTCTGAGGAGCTTTCCAAAGCACTTGATGCAACTGTCAATTTGGACAGTTCTCTAGAGGTTGGATGCAGTCCATGGAGAAGATAAACAAAGGATGAACAGGCCCGAGCCCCTGCTCTGTGCTGCTGATGCTGTTGGCAGGGGCAGAAATGATGTTCTTGGCTGCAGCTGCTTAAATATTGCCAAACACCATGTTCATACCTGAAAGTGTGTGATGGGTGATAATATTGTTGGGAAGTGCATTAACCATTCCAGCTCTTGACTTCCCTAAACCTCATGTAAACACATGGCCACCCTGGAGGTCTGGGAACTGCAGCCACCCAAAGGACTGCAGTGCTGGGTGGTGTTGGCCCTTACCGCGTACACCTGGTTCCCGTATGCCATCACCCCAACTCCACTTCTCCTGCTGCTCATTGGGGCCATCAGGGACCACTGGTTTGTGGTGGGGTCGAACACTTCAGCTGAGCTGAGACACTGATGGCCGTCAAAGCCACCACAGATGTACACCTGGAGACAGGAGAGGTGGGAAAGTGTGAGTGGGGTGCTTCGACCCTTGGTGGGAGATATGTTCAAGAGGAAGGAATGGTGTATCAGGATTTTTGGGGTCTTTTGTTTTAGAATGGGAATGGTCTTGTCATCCTGGGTTTGAAGTAGCAGCAGTGCAAAGAGTTGATGCCAGCAAGATTTAGACTCTTGATTTTCCAAGCTGCATGAAGCAGACAGGCCTGGTATTGCACCTATGGCCAGGAAAAAGGCTGTTGGGCACCAGGTGGGCAGCAGCTGTGGAAGAGTTTTTGTACTCCTGGTCCCATCTCTGCCATACCAGGCAGGCTGCTTTATATCTGTAGCCCCAGAATTTAATGAATTGTTACAAATTTAAGTGTTACAAATGTAGGGAAGGTTTATGGGAACTCTCTTCATGCTGCAACCCCAACTGCTCTTAGCTGGGGTTAGTTTACCTTTCCATTCAGCGTGGTGGCACTGGCATCGCTCCTCTGCTCGTGCATGGGGGGGATCAGGGTCCACTGGTTGGTGTCTGGGTCATACCGCTCTGCTGTGTTGAGCCTCACGTGCCCATCAAAGCCTCCCATGGCATAGATGAAGCTGTCCACAACGGTGACACTGACATAGCAGCGTGGTGAGTGCATGGGTGCTACCTCCTGCCATGTCTTCTGGAGTGGATCAAACCTCTTGACGATGTTGAAATAATCTGTGCCATCAAATCCACCAATAACATAGACGTAGCCTTTCAAATAAGCCGAGCCATGATAGGCAACAGGGCTCTCCTGCTGCCAGGGGATGTTCAGCCACTTGTCAGTGCGGCCGTCGTAGGTCTCGATGGCGCTGGTCGCGCCGCCCCCGCTCCAGCCACCGATGGCAAAGAGGATGGAGTAGGGCAGGCGTGGCCGGGTGAGTGGGTTGGTGTTGACTGAGGAACTCTGGCCATAGGAGTTCATGTGGTAGATTTGGGACAGGGCACTGCTGATGAGATCTTTGCAGCTGGCATTGTCCTTCACGTACTCGTGAGCTCTGACGTTGTTCACGAAGTAGTTGGTCTGTATGAGTGCCAGTCGAACCTGAAACATTCAAGGAGGAGGTTGGAGCACTAGTACTGGGGGTTTCCCCTCTTGGTAGCCTTTGTGGACTGCTTCAAAGGTGTCCTGCACCCACCTTGCTGAGCAAGCAGGCCATGTGCTGCCTCCTGTTCTGCGGGTCATGTGCAATCCACCTCAGCACAGCCTCAAACACGGCTTCTTCTCGCCGCACGTTAAGCTCATCCTTCTCAATGATGTGTGCCAGCTCCTCAGCAGAGAGGTCTAGGAACTCCTCGGACACTTGGGACACCTCCTGGAAGTGATGCAGGATGTACACGCAGGCAGCTGCGCGCAGCTCGGGGCAGTGGTAATAGTCAGTGAGTCTGTAAATGCCGATGCAATTCTCAAAGCACAGCCTGGATCTGAGGAACTCACAGCACAGGCTGATGATGCCCATGACATTGAACTGATCTGCGGCCACAAGCAAACTCTCAACATTGTCCTCCGTGATCGGTACTGTCCTGGTGTAGGCGTAATCGATGATGAGACCCATCATTTCAGCTGAAATGCCAGGAATTTGATAGACCGTCTTGTCTGCGCTGTCCCACTTGGTAAACAGAGTCCTGAAAACATGATGATGCTGCATTAGAGGCTGCCCCTGGATCCCCTGTGCTCCCCCCACCTCCAGGGCACCAGTTTTGGCACTGGTAGGAGCCATTCTGGCAGGCTCCATGGTTTATTGATAAATGTTTGACTTGCTGGTTGTTTGAAAAAGGAGACAGCCTCTGGAGCTGGCGGGGCAGGGAGTTTTTCAGCTGAGAGGAGCAGAGGGGCAGAATCCCCCCATCGCCTGCTGCCCACACTGTGGCTGTGAGCCCAGGACAATGGGGGGTTTCTGGGTGCCACTGCACACAGCCGGGCCATATTCAGCCTCTCACCCAACAGCACTCCCAGTCCTTGTTCCCAAGGCTGCTCTCAATCCATTCATCCCCCAGCCTGGATTGATACCAAGGTTGGTTTGCCTCAACCCAGGTGCAGCACCAACACTTGGTCTTGAACCCCAGAGAATCACAGGGTGTGGGGAAGGCAGAGCTGCCCCCAGGCTGTCCAGGCTCCAGCCCTGCACTGTGTCTGGGGCTCCTCCCACCCCACTGGCAGAGCCACTGATATGTGCTGGGCTGTGGATTAATGCTGGTGTTCAGGGAGATCTGAGAAGGATGGGAAATCGCTTGAGGAGAGGTTCAGTGCTGGTGGAAGTATTTGAGGCATGCTGAGGCAGGATGACCTCAGTCAGGGAATCCTGTTTGTCCCTCTTCCCTTGTGTTTCAAGTACTGACCGGAAGTAGATACTGCAGCAAGAGAGGATGAGCTTGTGAGCCTTGAATTGCACCCCATCTGCACTGATGATCACATCACAGAATCTCCCTTCCAAGCGGAGATCATTGGAGATGCTACAACTCCTATCGCTCATCTTCCTCTCCGTGTTGGAGGATGAATATTTGTTGGGTGCCAAGCTATCCCCCTCGTTGGAGGCAGTGCACCTTGCTGAGGTGTGTGGAGCACTCTGGTGTTGTCCCCAAACATCCAGGCCTTGCTGGTTCTGGACTGTGCCCCATAATGACATCACAGATGCAGGCGTGACCCAGGCCCAGCATTCTGTGGTTGCCCCCAACCTTTGCTTCCCTGCAGCCCAGCTTATGCTGAGTCCCAGACCTGCACCGTCTTGATGGGTGCTTGGAGCAAAACCAGCCATGTGAGCGAGCCCCTGGCAACTCTTCAGTAATAACTCTGCTGTGAAATTTTTGTAGAACAGCCCCGAAATATGGGTATGAACCACTGCTGAAGGGTCTTGTGCCACCTCGCCTAGGAGGAAACTGAGGTACAGTTCAGCTCCTAACAGTGCTGTCACACACACACTGTCCCTTCTGCTTTGTCACTGAAGTTGTGCCAGGGGAGGCTTAGGTTGTATATTTGGAATTTTGGAAACTTTTTTTCCGGAGGGGCTGTCCAGCCCTAGCACTGCCAAAGGCAATAATCGTGGATCCTCACCCCTGGAGGGGTTTAAAAGTCCTGTGGATGTGGCACTTAAGGACATGGGTTAGTGGTGGCCTTGGCAATGCTGGGGGATGGTTCTTTGAGGGTTTCTTCCCCCGCCAGTGTTCCGTGACTCAGTGTTCCCGGGGCTACGGAGTGGTTCAGTGCCGCCAGTGTTCCGTGACTCAGTGTTCCCGGGGCTACGGAGTGGTTCAGTGCCGGGAGCCCTGCGGGCACCAACGGCCCGCCCACGAGTTTTTTTCTTTTTCTCTTTCTTTTTCTCTTTCTTTTTTAATATATCTTTCTCCTTCCCTGTTATAAATAAGTCAAAATTCATAATAAATTAAATGGTATCAGGGTCGATTTAAGTATCAGGGATATTAGACTGTACATGTATCCAAAGATGTTATGTTTGGAATGTGCCTTGGCATGTTCCCTGGTAGCCCACCCAGAGTCACGGGTTACTTCTCTCGGTGATAACATTTGCATCTGAAGCACAGGCAGAACTTGGCAAGGGAAGTTTCAAGTACCCATCATTGGGCAGCCAGATATCCATCTGGCACATCAATCTACTCAAATCCACTCTGCCTCTGGAGAATCCTTTTTCCATCTGAAAGGAGCAACAGATATGATCATCTAAGCTTCTGTTCCTGCCTGGACTATGCTGATGAACGGACCTCTTGCCCAAGACTCTTTGTTTCAATTACACAGAGAGAGTTCCTGGAAACATCAACATCTGAACGGACCTCTGATCTCTGGACCAGAGGACCATAGAGGATAAGTTGAATATGAAAGAGACAAAGGATTCTCTCGCCAGCGGCAAGAAAAACTGTATAAAAACTGGACTCAGAAACCTCGAGTGTGTGCACTGCCACCCTGAACTGCTGGTGTTCAGGGCTGTGTATGTGGCACCCAGGGTCAAGAACCTAGGCTTGACCCAGCCATTTTATAGTGGCTATCCAAAATTGTTAATTTGATCATAAAATAAATCCTGTTTGTTTTTATATTAATAATTTGGATCATGCAATTTATTAATTCGATTTAATTGGCATTTCATTTATAACAGAATCCAGCCAAAATTAGGGCCAAATCCAACAATGTGAGGTTCAACCAGACAAAGTGCTGGGTCCTGCACTTTGGCTACAACAACCCCTGCAGCGCTACAGGCTGGGGACAGAGTGGCTGGACAGTGGCCAGGCAGAACGGGAGCTGGGTCACTGATGGACAGCAGGCTGGACATGAGCCAGCAGTGTGCCCAGGTGGCCAAGAAGGCCAGTGGCACCTGGCCTGGATCAGGAATGGTGTGGCCAGCAGGACCAGGGCAGGGATTCTTCCCCTGTACTGGGCACAGGTGAGGCTGCACCTCAAGTGCTGTGTCCAGTTCTGGGCCCCCCAGTTTAGGAAGGACATTGAGGGGCTGGAGCGTGTCCAGAGAAGGGCAACAAGGCTGGTGAGGGGTCTGGAACACAAGTGCAGTGAGGAGTGGCTGAGGGAGCTGGGGTTGTTTATCCTGGAGAAGAGGAGGCTCAGGGGACACCTCATCACTCTCTACAAGTCCCTGACAGGACGGTGCAGCCAGGTGGGGGTCGGGCTCTTCTCCCAGGGAACAGAGACAGGACAAGAGGACACAGCCTTAAGCTGCACCAGGGGAGGTTTAGGTTGGACATTAGGAAGAGGTTCTTCACAGAAAGGGTGATTGGGCATTGGAATGGGCTGCCCAGGGAGGTGGTGGAGTCACCGTCCATGGGGTGTCTAAGGAAAGACTGGATGTGGCACTGAGTGCCATGGTGTGGGGGACAAGGTGGTGTTGGGTCACGTGTTGTTCTCAATGATATCAAAGGTCTTTTCCAACCTGGCTGATTCTGTGGTTCTGTGATCTGTGACACTGCAGGGCCCCAGGGAAGCAAGGGGCCTTTGTGACCCTGTGGGGCCTCGTGGAACTCAGAGGACCACAGTGACCCTGAGTACTGAAGGCACCATAGAACCAAGGGGGCACTGTGACACTGTGGGACCAAATGGAACCAAGGAGTCCATTGTGACACTCTGGGTCCTCGTGGAACCCTGGAAGCCACTGTGACACTGTGGGGCCTTGCTGAACCAAGGAGCCATTGTGATACTGCAGAACCAAGGAGACCCTTGTGGGATCCTGGGGCCCCATGGAACCAAGGGGCCACTGTGACACTGCAGGGCCTTTTGTAAATGAGGGGACATTGTTACACTGCAGGGACTCATGGAACTGAGGAACACTTGTGATCCTGAGGTGCCCCATGGAACCAAGGGTCCCTTGTGACACTGCAGGACCTTGTGCAACCAGGGCTCCATTGTGACTCTGCACCACCAAGGAGTCCATTGTGGCACTCAGGGGCCTCATGGAGCCAAAGGGCCACTGCGATACTGCGGGGCCTTGTGGAATCACAGAGACCATTGTGACAGTGCAGGACCTTGTTTAACGATGGGGCCATTGTGACACCGCAGTGCCCCATGGCACCAAGGGGCCACTGTGACACTGCGGAGCCTCATGAAAACATGGAGATGATTGTGACAGGCCAGGGCCTCCTGGAACCATGCTGACACCAAGGTGGGTGTGAGTGTGGATCTGCTGCAGGGTCGGAGGGCTCTGCAGAGGGACCTGGGCAGGCTGGATCCAGGGGCCAAATTCAACAATGTGAGGTTCAGCAAGTCCAAGTATCAGGTCCTGCACTTTGGCCACAACAACCTCTACAGTGCTACAAGCTGGGGACAAAGTGACTGGACAACGGCAAGACAGAAAGGGACTTTGTGCACTATCTTGGTTTGAAAGACAGATGTCTGCCAAGGAAGGCAGGAGCCTCTCTTGTAATGAAGGATGCAACGCCCTTCCCTCTGAATTATTATAATTTTGAAATTAAGGGGCTTTCAGGCAAAGATATAAGAAATAGGAATAACAGTTCTTAACTAAAATGCAGATATATAAACAGGGAAACAAACAACAATAACTACAGTGGTGACAGCAAACAGAAGCACAAACCCAGTGCAGCCTCTCTCGGCTGTCAGGCCCTTTCCCCTCTGGTGCAGTTCCAGTCACAGCCAGCAGGGGCGCTGGCGGCTCCCGGTGAGCAGGGCAGGTGCGATGGTTCCCCCACGGCTGCAGGGGGCGCTCCGGAGCGAGCTCGGGGAGCACGCAGTGATGGCTGCCTGGGATCCGGGAAGGGATGCAAGAAAGGCTTCACAAACCTCCCTGGGCAGCTGATCCTGGGGTCTGTCCGGGCTCTCCTGTCCAGGCAGGCTGGGGCAGCAGTAGGAGCACAAATTCCGGGTGGCAGGCGAGATGTATCGAGCTGCGGAGCTGTGGTAGGAATTCCTGGAGGTCTCGGCAGGCAGAATGGGCAGGGCTACAGAGCAGCAAAGGCTGGAGGCAGCAGGGTGCCTGAAGCCCAGCTCCCTGGGTTCATCCTGGAGAAGAGGAGGCTCAGGGGAGACAAGGAGGTGTTAGGGCACGGGTTGGGCTTGATGATCTCCAAGGTCAAAGGTTCCAACCTGGTTGATTCTAGGATTCTCTGAAACCACCCTTGAAGCAGCCGCAGGATGAGCCCTGGGCCTCCTCTTCAGAAGGTCCAGCAGCCCATGGCCCTCAGCTTCTCCACACAGGCCCCAAAGTCCTTCCTGTCAGTCCTGCAGAGCCTCCACACCCCACCTTGGCAGATCTCTGGGCCCTCTCCAAGGTGTTTGCAAATGAAAACATTCTGCTCATAGTCTAAGAAAATGCCCAGAGGACAAGGCCAGCCAGACCTGTCTATCCTGGCTACTTTTGCCTGGGTGCAGTCCTTGGATAGATGGAAATTGGGAGGTCGAATCCCAGTTTTGGCCAGGGACACCTGGACAAGAACGACTGCTCCTTTCCATTCAAAGGAAAGCAGATCCCCAGTGTTTGTTGGTAGATGAGGGACAGCCCTCAGGAGCCCAAGCCAGCCAGACTTGGCTCTCCTGGAAGTTTTGGCTTGGAGCATTCCTTGGATAGGTGGAATCTGGGAGGCCAAATCACAGTCTCAGCCATGGTCCCTGGAGAAGAAGGATGGTTCTTTTCCATAGGAAGGAAGGAACAGATCCCTGTTGTTTCAGGGGCAGATGAGAGGCCAAGGTCAGCCAGACTTGACAGTACTGGCAGATTTTGTCTGGGACCACCCCCAGATAGAGGGAATTTTTTAGGGGATGTAACAATTTTGGCCATCAACACCTGGATGAAAAGAACAGTTCTTTTCTATAGGAAGGAAAGCACAGAGCCCAAATGTTTCAGGGGCAGATGAGAGGTGGCTCCTGGGAGGCCAAGCCAGCCCAACCTGTTTGTCCTGGCAGCTTTTGCCACGGAGGAATCCTTGGATATACGGAATTGGGCAGGTAGAATACCAATTTTGGCCATGGGCACTGTGACGAGAACGATGGCTCTTTTCCATTGGCAGCAAAGCACCAAACCCCAGTGTTTGGAGGAAGATGACAGACAGCCCTCAGGAGGCCAAGCCAGCCAGACCTTTCTCTCCTGGAAGTTTTGACCAGGTGCAATACTTGGCTACATGGAATTTTGAAGGCCAAATCCCAATTTCGGCCATGGCCCCTGGATGAGAAGACTGGTTCTTTGCCATGGGCAGGCAGGAAGGCAGAGAATCCCAGTGTTTGAGGGGTTGAGAGAGAGGTGATCACCAGAGGGCAAGGCCAGCCAGAGCTGGCAGGTTTTTTTGGGAGAAACCCTGGCATATAGGGAATGTTTTAGGGGGAAGAACAATTTCAGCCATGGACCCCTGGAGGAGAAGGAGAGTTCTTTTCCATAGGAAGGAAAGCACAGAGCCCCAGTGCTTCAGGGGCAGATGAGAGGCAGCACTCGAATTGCTAAAATCAGCCTGAGTTGTCTGGCAGCCCACAGGAGGCCAAACCAGCGAGACCTGTTCCATGTTCCCTTGGTTCCATGAGGCCCTGCAGTGTCACAATGTTCTCCTACTCCTGCAATGTCACAATGGCCCCTTGCCCCTGCAGTGTCACAATGGCCCCTTGCTTCCATGAGGCCCTGCAGGGTCACAATCACCCTTTGGTTCTGTGAGGCCCCACAGTGTCACCATGGTCTCCACAATTCCATGGGGCCTTGCAATGCCACAATGGTCTCCATGGATCCACGGTGTCCCGCAGGATCACAGTGACCCTTTGGCTCCACCAGGCCCTGCAATGCAACAATGGCCTCTTGGTTCCACAAAGCCCTGCTGCTTCACAGTGGCCCCTTGGGACCATGTGGCCCAAGAGTGCCACAGTGATCTCCTTGGTTCCACGGGCCCCACAGCATAGAAGTGCCCCCTTAGTCCCACAAGGCCCTGCAGTGTCACAGTGGTCTCCATAGGAAGGAAACCACCAAGCTTCAGTGTTGCAGGGGACAGGAGAGGCAGCCACAAGAGGCCAAGACCAGCCAGACCTGTCTGTCTGTGTACTGTCCTAAGGCAAACCCTGTGTGTGTGTCAGACTAAGAGCAGGACAATCCTCAAGAAATGCTTGCTTAGAGAAGGAAAAGGGAACTTCTTTGGGTCTTCTGACACTTATTCATGGCATCATTTTGAAGCTTTAGAATTTCCACGAGCAACCCTATTTTCCAGATTGGGAAAGAGTTCCCAACATGCATTCCTTACAAAAACACTCCAGAGAGCCCTGTTAACCACACCTTATCCTCCAGTCACAAATGCAACTGTTTCTTCAAAATCAAGGAACAGAAAGCTGAAGCAGCCACTCCAACCCAGCAGTTTCCAACCAATTTTATTCTCTGCTTTCCAAGTCTTACTTTGTAGCAAATGTGGTATCTCCAAGCACAGAGAAATGTTCCTGAGGAGCATCCCAGCATGGTGCTCCAGCCCAAAAGCTGCAATTCAGGAACCCCTGCACCTGTGCTTTGAGGTGTGGCCAAGAGCACTCAGGGAATGCAGCTGGGGGCTGTGGGGGTCAGACACGGCCTAATGCATGACACAGACCCAGCAGAGAAGGCACTGTTGGCATGAGAGCTGCAAGAATCCCAAACACAGCCCTCCCACACCTGCACACTTATTGGCCATTCCCATGGCCTCTCTGCATGTCCATCTGTGCCTCAGCATTCATTCCCATCTGGAAGCAGTCGGAGCAGGGAGGATTGGTCCCCAGCAGGAGTGGATCCCAGCTGGGAACACACCTGGCAGTGCTGGTTTGCA
Organism: Lanius collurio; assembly: GCA_020086605.1. Classification (NCBI taxonomy): domain Eukaryota; kingdom Metazoa; phylum Chordata; class Aves; order Passeriformes; family Laniidae; genus Lanius; species Lanius collurio. The sequence goes on from JACBWW010001135.1 coordinate 14,760, forward strand.
GAGGTGTCTTGGTTTGAAAGACAGGTGTCTGCCAAGGAAGGCAAGAACCTCCCTTGGAATTGAAAATGTGGCGGCCCCCTTTCCTCCAAATTATCAGAATTTTGAAATTACGGAGCGTTCAGGCAAAGGTGTGGGAAAAGAAATACCAGTTCTTTACCAGCAGTGATATATTGGTATAACCAGACACACAACACCAAGGGCAGCAGCAACAAACAAAAGCACAAACCCAGTAACAGCCTTGTCTCCCTTGGAGCACTTTCCCCTGTGGTGCAGTTCCGCTCACGGCCAGCAGGGGCGCTGGTGGCTCCCGGCCGGGCAGGGCGGGTGCCATGATTCCCCCGCGGCTGCAGAGGGCGCTGTGGCGCGAGCTCGGCCGCCGCTCTCAGGCAGTAATGGCGGCGCAGCCGGCGGGACGGGATGGAAAAGGGGCTTCCTTTGGAAACCCCCGGGGCAGCCGGGCCCGGTGCCCCTCCGGATGGCGAAAGGAGTGAGCAGTGGCCTGGCGGGGGACAGGATGCTCCTGGGTCCTGGCACAGCACGCACCGGCCCTGGGCTCCCAAGCGGCAGAGGAGCAGAGAAGCAAGCTGGCCAGCCCTAGCCACAGGGCTGAAGACTGAAAAAAACAACAGGGGAAAAAAAAGAAAGGGGTAACACACATGGCAGTGGGATCTGCAGTCAGAGGCACCACGGCGCATGGCAGCCGAGATGATTGCCCCACCAGAAGGAAGCAGCAGCCCTTGGCCCCCAACCCTCGTGACATCCCGGGCTGCTCCTCATCCATCGTGATACTCCCAGAGCCAGGGGAGGCAGTGACCATTCTGGACACAAACCAAAAACAAACCCAACCATGGATATGGGATATAAACCATCCCCAAACCATGCCTAAGGCACATGCTCATATGAAGATAGGAGAATTTGGGATCAACAGGCTCAGGCTCCCCTGTTTTTCCCCCCTGTAGATGCTCACAACTCTCCGAAGAGATTGATGATGATGAGGCCCTGCAGTGTCACAAGGTTCTGTT
>JACBWW010001136.1:0-15780 GCA_020086605.1 Lanius collurio
TTGATTCAAGCATTCATGGCTTGTGAATGGCATTTGTCTCAGAAAACTGCCTAGAGATCTAATGAAATGGTAAAAAAGAATGCATACCACATAATATAAATTATTGTGCAGTAAAACTATTCAAATTTCAACAAAAAATAATAGTTCCTATTTAAAATACAGTTATTTCTATGAAAACAGATGGTGCTTTTGAGCATTTTCTCTCACTGAAAGCAGATTTCAATAATTAGCTCAAAGATTGAAGCTAATATTTCTCAAGTGTTGTGTAAAAGGAAAAAAAAATCACATTAGCAGTGCACATTTCATTATAAAAATGCACCATAAGCAGTTCATGCTTCTAAAACATAAAATAGGAAGTGGCCTATATTATGGAATTCTTCACAGCTCTAGACAGAGTAAAAGGATTAATATTTATGCAAAGGCTTAATCCCATGAAAAGTTAGATCTTGATTGATATCACCCTTACACTGCAGTTGGAAGAACATCCACCAAAGATAGTAATATGAGTAATATGTTTCATGGTGGTTTCAATCATAAACTTGAAGGTGTAATTGTTAGCCAAATTTCTGCTGTGTCTCTGCACCAGTCTGTGCTACAGCTTAACATAGGGTGGCACTTAAACAATTACTTATTTGTGTGTTTCCATCAACAGCACCAACAAAACACTTAAGTTATTGCTGAAAAAATACTCAGGATTAAAAAGTATGGCCATGACAGAGGTGTTGTAACTAACTAGATGGTCTTTAAGGTCCCCCCCCCCCCAAGGCAAACCATTTGAAGGTTCTGTGATGAAGAGACTGTGGATATGGAAATGCACTTAGACCAGTTCCTTAATACCTTCTTATAAATTGGGATTCCCAGCCTATAAACTCATCTGTTTTTCAGTAAGCCAGGTAACAATCTTGTGTAGTGTTTTACATTGTAATAGCAGCCAAAGGTGGTAAATAATCAGTCGGGCTTACTGCCAAAGTTGGGGCATGAAATGGAAGATTATGACTTCTATGTTAAAATGCAGGTTTTCACATTTAAAGACAATATTCCCACAGGCAAACAAATATCAGACAGTAAAAATCAGTTATTCTTCTATAATTTTTCTGCACCTCTTTAAATTGAAGTACAGCCCTTGCCTTCAACAGGAACAAGTAGCTAATTTGGTCACTATCATAGTACATACTCTAACAGTACTCTTTCAGGGCAAGCTCTGTTATAGTTTAGAGCTGGCAAGTACTTACAGGAGGACACTTTCCTGTGTCCAGTGTGTTATTTGATTGTGCATTTACCATTAGTGGGTTAGTGCATGCTAATTTTCAGGGAAAGGGTGAGTCAGAACTGTTTTGAGTTGCCCATCTTTGATGTATCTGCAGTGAGGAACTGAAATCATATTGCAATTCCCCGGGCATTTAGCCCCCTTTGAAATCTGAGTTGACAGACACATCCCTGGGGAGATGTCAGAAAAAGAAGCTGATCTCCTGAATGGAATATAGGAAACGTGTCAGAGCTGGCTGTAGGTCTGTGAGTCACCAGTGAATAGGTTGTCGTTGTGATCACTGGAATGAATGAGCTAATTGAAACCTGTAGAGGGAGATGAAGAGAATACAAATGGCATCATAAAGGAGTCCCTCAGAGATGACTGAGCTATTCCTGAACCAAGCAGGGCATGGAAAGCAGGCACAATATTGTGCCAGTGCAAGTGTGGTGCTTCTCCTTGCACAGTAGGTAGCCTGGATACCCCTGCACTCAAATGTTCTGCCAGGTACTATTTTACATGATGGAACAGGCAGAAATACCCACACTGTCCCAGTGCATCCGTGCCATCATAGAAATGACAGGTGTTCTGATACTTGCCTCAGTGTTTGCCTGCTTTTAGCCCAAGCTGTAGCCAGGCAGCTGAGTCTTCAGGGAGAAAAGTGAATTTGATGCCTTGAGCCCTGACTTTCTCTGATCAGAGAACATGTGTATGGCTATTGATAGGTATGGATAGATAATACTTGAATTTGTGAAAGGAGGCGTAGTGGGGGTTTGTGAGCTCCATCTTGGTATTAATCTTAAAATGCATTAAATTGCTTCCTGGAAAGTAAATAGTACTCTGGTCAAATGGAGCAACCTTTGGACATTATACAAGTGTGTACAACTATTCAGACAACATAAATTCTTCTTAGATTGTAATAAAAAAGGAAGAGTGAGATGAAGGCTTGTTTACAAAGGTATTCATGCTTGCTTTGTCTCTCTCTACTTGGTTATGGCATTACTGCAGCTGTGCACTAAAAAACAGTCCCCGTATTTTTCTGGTAAGTTACAGCTTACAAATGCGTTGTCTTAAACAATTCTATCATGTTGCACATGTTCCTCTACTTCCAGCTGAACCAGGGAGTTGGAAGTGTTACACAATGCTGTCACCTGATGGTAAGAAATGATGGTATTGGAGACATAGAACTTTAAAAGGAGGGTTTTGCTCTTTTATTTTTAACCAGTCTTAATGGCACAACTGACTTTTTGTTAGAATTTAATACCTTTTTTTGTTATGTTTCAGTAAAATGGAACATGAAAAATCATTGTTTTACCAATATTCAGGTAGTAGATTTACTGTTTTAAGAAAACTGTCGTTGGAATCCCTCATTGCATAATTTAACTTGTCATATGTATGGCCTCAGCTGCAGGTTTGGGTGTAATTACTCTATACTAGACCAAAAGATATTTAAATACAGGATTTGATTTGCATTCTGCAAATTTTAACTGAGCAATTTAGTTAAATCTGATTCTGTTACTTAAGAGAAACAGAAGAGATATAACTTCTCTCTATTATTTGTACACTGGTATTTTTTTGAGATGATGTGGTGATCACCTCGACAGATGATGTAGTAAAGAGAGAATTTTATTATTTTTGTTGGCAAAACCCCCCACACCTTTAAGCTAGAAAAACAGAGGGCACTTGTGCTATGGAAGACACTTTTAATAATAAGAAAAAAATCGATCTGAAACTTCACAGGAAGGCATCAAAGGTAGAAATGGTCATGTTTGTTTCAAGGAAATTGAATACTTCCTTCCCACCTTCACTATACTACTGTTTTATTAGGAGTTGAGAAGTCAAGTTTCTTAGCTGTGTTTGGAAGAAAATACTGCATCTTTGAGATTTTTGTTTTGCTCTTGCTTCTTGTTCTTGACCTAAACACCTCAGCTGCTTTGTAGTTTTACTTCTTGTGAACTTCTGGTATAACTTAGCCACTGTTCAAAACTTTAGATGAGGAAAGAAATAATGTGTCCTGAATAACCTCATAATAAATCTGTGAGAATCTAAGCAGATAGCCATTAATTACTGGAATGAATTGATTTCTCTATTGAGAAATATAAGGCAGATCTTTTACAGGTTCAAGCTTAAGATCTGATTCACTTGCACTAATGCTGCTGAGTTTGATCACAGTGATTGCAGGAGCCTTCAAGGTGGTGGCCAGACCAGAAAAGGTTTTAAGATTTTTCAGGAAACTTGTATGGATCTGCACTGAATTATAACATACATTGAGGAAAAAAAATTAAAATTACCCAGTGTTCTTCCAGATGCAGAATTTTGTGAGAATTTCTTCGAAGGGTACAGTTATTAAATCTCTGAATTTGAGAAGGTATATGAGGTAGATACTGAATTAGAAAAACTTTTCCATCGTCAACTTAAATTTACTTGATATTATGGCTGATTTTTCAGTGATAATTATATTTCCTGTTTCTGTGTTACTTTATGAAGTTATTGGAAATTGCTTGGTGAGAGAAGCAGGCAGCAACTTTGCAATCTTGCTTTCACAGAAAGCACTGGCAACTTTTTTTTAAATTCAGAATGAAAAGGACAAATGACAAAGGTGGCAGAACTACAGACTTGCTGGAGCTCATGCTTTTCCCTGTAATTCACATTTAGCCTCATAATCCTTAAAAAAGATCACAGGTTACTGAGCAGTGCCTTGTGGACCAATGTAGGGTAAAAAGCCTTTAATAAAGGGTGCAACTTAATTCCCACATAGCAGCATTATAATAATTCTTTCCCTAAGGTATATCCTTATATGTGTAGAGCCTAGTCTTCCTGTAGTTTTAAACTATGGGGTTTATACTTTTCAGTTTAATCATTATTTTTTATGTCTTTTTCTAGTAACTGTAGAATATCACATGTACCTTATGGAGGCATAAACATGCTGGAGTGCTTCAGGGACTGTAACCTTAGATTTTTGCAAAGATAAATGTGGTATGTCTTCATCAAAGATCCAAGCAATTCAAAGGAGAGCAGTCTGTCACAGCAATTGGCATTTGAAGTTATTATCAGACAAAGACTCCTTTAGAGTAGTTAGCAGAGCGTGAAGAAAATTATTTTCATAGTGACAATTAATCAAGTATCAGGACAAACTGCATCGGGGCAGGAATACCTAATGCAGAGGTGTCACCCCTCTAGCAGTTTCCAGTTTTCCAGTCTTAAAGAAACCTGAGCATTCTAAGTGTTTGTGCATTAAATCACTGGTTCAAGTACACTGTCCCCTTTAAAAACATAATGTGTGTGCTGCTTAGTTCCCAGTGAGGATAGAAGTGACAGAGGATCTTTTTGGAGGGCACTAGGAAGGCAAGTAAAAAATTTATTTCTAGCCTGGGGTGGCCATGCTTTTTTCACAAAAGCTTTGGACTACAAAGAAGCTCTTCTTTGCTTTCCCTTGTAGGGATGAGGTAACTTAAACTGTTTTCTTGAGTTGAAGTAATTCCCAACAGCTTTTGTGTATTCAGTTAGAGAGTCTATCACATTTATTAGTGGAGTTTAGGCTTAGGAGTTGCTTGAATTATTGTTTGTTTGTTCTCTGCTGCTTATAATAGAAAAAAAAAATCCAAACAGTTTCAGTGAATGTTGTTGTTCAGTTATAGACTCCTTACAGAAAGTGTGAAGAGTATTTAAAATCTAACCTGCTCACATGTGAGCAGAGAATTGCTGAATTTAGCCAATGGGGCATGCTGTGTAAGAAGCTGTCTCAAATTTCTGCCTTCTTGACAAGTGTCTGCATGGGAGAAAGGCCTTCTTCAAGTCTTGTGATGAAAATATTCCTCTAATTGTGAATAATTGAAGTTAATAATGTGTAGTTCGTATGGCAACTTTCTGCCCCATTTGTGCTGCTCTAATGTGGAAAATGTAGTGGGAAACAGTTATCACAGTATTTAATTTCTAATGTTCTCGTTCAGTTTAATTTCTATTACATACTTGGAGATTGCAGTTTTTCATGTAAGCGCAGTGGATGAGGCATAAACAGGGAGGGGGAGAGGAGGGTCTTTGATGCTATTGTCATACTGTGGCAATGGTGATGAGAGCCAGCTTTTCACTCCTGTCTTGTTATAATCAGTTCTAGATGTTTTTGCTTTCTAAACCAATAACTGGAAGCTTTGGTCATACCAGAAATTAAGTTCATTCTTTTTTTTTTTTTTTTCTCCCTGTAGTAGTAGGAGGGAGAAGATCATTGAAGATGAATAAGAGCAGATCTTGTAGAGATCGGAGTCAAAATTGTGGAATGGCTTCCATGTGAGTAACAGCTGCTTGAAATAGCTTCACTCTGGAAATGCAAGAAATGGGTGGAGGGCCAAGAGGGCAGAAGGGTGGAGTAAATGATGAACTCAGTCATATGGTAGCTGGAGGGCCTCAAATGAAGTAGCCAGTCATGAGTTTGAAACAAAAGAAGGGATGCTTCACACACTGTAGTTGATTTGTGTAACTACTTGCAATGGAATTTCGAGATAAATCCACATGGAATCTGTGTTGTGGAGCTTTGAAATGCAACTTTGCTTTCTTCTGATTAAAGAAGTAGTGTCACACTTTGGAGGATCAGGCTTTTGGTCCAAAGAGTGGATACCAAAAGCAGCTGTGAGGCAGCACAAGAGAACACTAAGTGTAAACCAAGCATAGGAAGCAGCAGTAGCATTATTTTGTGGTTGCCCTGACACTTAAAAGGGGGTGTTTGGATTTTCAAATTGTGTACAATAATAGACTTTGAAGATTTTTGTTGTTACTCAGCAAAAAGAGTGTGTTGGTGCTGCCTTCTGTAGGTGTTCTTGGATACTCTGGTAGAGAGGAACATGAAGATCACTCCATCACATTGGTATGTTCTGAGAACTCTTCACTCTATGTATTAGATTTAGCTGGTGTAGAGAAGAGACGTGGCTTCTTTATCTTAAAAATTCTATATACATGAAAAGATGTCATTACATATCATTACTGAATAGATACCCAGAAACCTTCTGGTTACTAAACCTGCATTAAATTTTCATGTTATGAAAAGTGTATAAAGAATGAAACATTTAAGCTTCTGTTTTTAGTATACATTTATTCTTCTGATTTATCCAAGGATTCAGTCTCTCAAACCCTGATAGAATATGATTGGCAATATAATCCTTTCTAGGAATCTTTGTCTAGATGAGTTTTTTACCAAGTCTAATTATCCTCTTGTGACCTTGCAGCATTGGGTACTTGAGTGTGTTGTGGTCAGCTTCTGCATTCTTATCACTGATCTCTCTTCTTGCTCAGTCTGTGCCAAGAGGGAGCCAATTCTGGCTGAACCACAGCTGTAGCTGTTGGCTCCAGTGAAATGCAGCACAGCAGAGCATGCTGAGCCAGACAAGAGGGTAATGTCTATTAATAGTAGGAGTGAACTAGACATCCCTAGGATAAAAGGAGAATGGGAGTAAAATTTCATGTGACAAGGTAAAGATGTCGTAACAGGGTTATGCTTGTAGGCAATTTAAACTTCTTTAAAAATGATCTCAAAGTTCATAAGACATGACATGCTGGAGAGAATGCTAGTAATCGCAGTAAATAATCATTTTAGGAGCAATTGTGTGCTAGTAACCCTAATAAATTCTGTTTCTCCCACACTGAGGTCACTTTCTCCCTGTCTGTAACACATCTTGTGACTAAATTTTCTTCAGCTGTGAAGTTGGTAGAAAATGCAGGAGTGATACAATTGGAGAAGCTGGGAGTGGAAACACTTGGGAAGAAAAAAATCTGAAGGAGAGATAGTGTTAAAGGGAAATAAATAGGGTCATTACGATATTCTGTTTTTAAGGATTGCACAAAAAAAAAGAAAATAATATTTAAAGAGCTGTTGAATTACTGAAGTTGGTTTGTTTTAATTTTCAGCTCAGTGAATTGTGGAGTCCATAGATCCTTAAGGAAATTTCAAGAGGAGCAGCTCACATAAGCAAGTATTAACTGAGTTGTGCATTGCCTGCTTAATGCACCTGAAAGGTAAAGAGGCTGAGGGTGTAACAGGTCAATAAAGTCAGGGACAGTTCAGACACTTGATGGCAAGTGACATCTTTCAGGTGTGTCCTGACCGAATCTACAGGCTCTGTTATTTTAAATAAGAGTGTGAGACTGACTTGAGGTGTGTAAAATAAAACCTTCCAAAAGACAGAAACTAAAACTGTTCTGCTGTGCACTTTAATGCAAGCAGGAGGTTTTTCTTCACTGGGGTTGTCACTGCACTGCTTAGGCTTTATTTCATAAGCTGATACCGTCCTAATTTAAACCTTGACTTTCTATTACAAAGTGTAAATCAGAAGATTAAAAACCTCTTTCTATAGATTTTTTAATAGAAAGTGACAGTTTAATTTGGCAGAGTGGAGCGGAAAGGATGCTTAAACCTAGTAGAGAGTGCCAGCATCAGCAGCTCCAGAATAGCTGGAAATGAAAACAGAAACATGAATAATTAACAGATAAGCTTGAGTTCCTCAGATATTTTGCAATTACTTATTTTAGAAAAGTTTTTTCCTCCATTAAATCACTGAGTTCTATTTTTGTAGTCAACCTGGTTTTGCTTAGTGAAAAATAGTGGATGTATCTCACTTGTGTTTTACAGTGAATGTCTGGGGTTTGTTGTTTTTATTTATTTAATGAAAAAGTGTAGTTTTGGAGAGAGACTCATTTTATGACCAATAGGTAATTTAATTTCTTGCTGGCATATTGGTGTTTCTGTCCCAAAATACAGCAGCCTTTAAAAATATATTCATTTGTGTTTGTCGGGTTCCATGAGGCCAAAGAGCCTGCAGTTTTTAGGTGCAATGAATAATTTGTGAGCAATTGCTGCGCTGTTGACAAGACATTCCAAACAAGGGGTTCAGCTTTATGTAACAACGAGCTGCTAAACATCTGAGTGATGTCATGTGCTTGTGGAAAACAGCACAGAGGAAACTATCATCAGGATAATGGCACAGAAAATACTACTTTTTTTGTAGTATTTATACCACCTATCTTACTAGCTGTGCAACAGCTTCATGAGGTGGAATAGGATTCAGCCAGATGGTGGAATCAAAACAGCCAATTTCTCCTGCAGGGAAATGACTCTGCAAAATCCCCGTTTTGCAAGTTTCTATATTTCAACCTGTAAGAGATTTCATGAACTCAGATGGTAACTTCAGTTATGAAATTTGTTTAGAGTGTTCTGTTGGTAAAATCTAGGCAATTTTGCTTTGAAAAAAAAAAACATTTTTGCCTGCATGACTGCGATGTATTTTTTCCACCTTGTGCCACATTACCAAGTAGGATGACAGTCTGTTTTTGATCCAATTTTCTCTCCCTAATATTCTAATACAGAAAATGTTTCTTGTTTGAGGAAGGTAAGTACTTTTTATCGGAAATAAGAGTAAATTTAACTTGGGGTTTAATTTGGAGTTCTGCTGTTCTGACTTCCAGTATAAGTGTATTTCTAACAGCAATTACCAAACTGAAGAGGAAAAAGTGATGCCAGTTTTCTATTTTATCTGAAGCTGGGTTAATATCTTTTGTATTAAAATCCTGCATTTGATGTTTACCATGCTGCCTTCCATCTCCCTTACATGTCAGCATTGCCATTTTATACCTTCTGGATCTCTCACAAAAGATTTGCTTCCCAAAATGTTTATAAACAAGAGCACCCTCTCTTGCTGCCTGTAGCTTTTGTGTTAGTGATTTTGGTGTAACAGTCAACACAGCAGAGTGTAATTCTTCCATCACTGCAAAGAGTTAGGAGTATTGCAGAAACAATTCCAGTGTGACTTTTCTCCCAAGGTAAAAAAATAAGTAATTGAGGTCTCAGCCTTTTGATGACAATGTCTCTCGTTTCTGCCTGTCATGACAGCTGTAATTAAGGAGGCAGGCCTAAGGAGGTGTTCTAGTGAAGTATTATGAAATCTATAGTAGCAGCAGGTACTATCCATGTATAATTATCCTGAGGCAGAAAGTCAAAGGAAAAATTAAAAAAAAACAAAGCCAAGCAAACAGCCTCCATCTATATATTTATAAGTAAGTTAAAGCAGTGCAATTGTAAACTAAGGAAACACATTATTCTGACATAGTGTGAAGAGTTTTTTTTAGAAAGTGGAATTACTGAAATATAATACATAGTATTTCCTTGTTCCAATGCTGCAGATATAATACCATAATGAAAGGAGAAAGTATAGAGCTGCAATGCTTTCAGGCTTGACATAATTATGTAGACAAATGTTCTTGTTCTTTTTTCTTTAAATGTCAGATTTGGTTCTTGTTATTTTAAGAACTTTTAAGAACCAATTGGTCAGGCATAACTTTCAACAGGCATTTTGGTCCACAAACCTGAGCTTCTCAAATGCTAATCCCAACTATTTTTATTACCTTTCTTATTAATGCAAGAAGTATCATGGTGTCATTTTTCTTATTTTTGCTATCAGTGAAAAGGTTACTGATGAAGTACAGCTCTTGCTGCTTGCATTTTGTGACTGTTTTTAGTTTTAACCTTGAAAATACATTGACTATGTTGCTTAGAGATAAAGCTGACTTTCTTCTTGGAATAAATTCCAATACACATTTGGGACTGGAGAGCTTGACTCTTCGTATTTGTATTATTTAATAAGCTTTGTATTATAAAACTACAGAACTCGTTGTTGTGTTTGACCAATTAAAAAATCTGTGCAATCTGTGAAAGTTTTGTGTGGAAATACATAGACATGAAGATAAAGATCAGAAAAATACAGTAAAAAAATTGCAATTGGTGTCACCTATGAAGTGAATTTTGATGGACTATTTGGTGTCCAATTAAAGAGTTCATAGCAGAGTTTTGGAGATAAGTTATTGTTTTTCACAGGAACCTGTAATTCTTGAGAAATGAAATATCCATGTTATGTGACATTAAAGCATCTTACTAGAAAATAACAGGAGTTTCATTCTGATAATAGTTCATGGTACTTTCATCACTTCTTTCTATGTAGTGTGGTGGGTGTGTTACATCTCTTGTGGAGAGTCCAGTCTGTAGTGTGATGCAGGGAATCCAGTATATGAGTCTGTCTGAAAGTTGGAGGAGAAGAGGAGTAACAGAATGGCATCTGCTGTGAATTACTGAGGTACTGTCTCTGAAAAAATGACTTAGTTCCTCAAAAAAGAGTCACAGCAGTGTTTTTGGTAGAGCTGGTATTCCTTAGCTGTCCATGACCGGTAAGTGTAATTTTTTTTTTTTTTTTTGCTTTAATCTCATCCCTATATTTGAACCTCATCTGAACTCTTCACCCAAGAAGCAAGGCACGATGGATTGTTTTCTGAGTGTAAGGATTCAAAAATAATCAATAGATACTGTTTTTTCTTATTACTTACTAAATAGCTTGAGTTATTTCTTGAGGGGAAAAATATATTTTCATTTTCTTTATGTCCATGTTGTCCCTTAAGGGAAAAGCAGAATACAATAAATCTGCAAAAATTTGAAGAAATTTTGTGGGTCTGGTTAATTTGCTGTCCAACAAGAATTCCTTTGTCTAACTTGTCAGTGTGGGAGCAGGACACGATCTGGGAAACATTGATAAAACATGACAAAGAGCTTTTAGTGTGTTTGATGTGTCATGCAAATGTATACAAATGCTGCTGCACAAAGCAGAAATGTATGGCAAGGAGATGGAAAAATCTCCCTCAAACCAACAGAATAAGCAAAGCACTGTGTTTAGCCCTACTATCCTTTCAAGCTGAGAATGTTGTGCAAAACACAGCACCAGTCATTTCTCAGCTGAAATATTAAGTGTACAATGTGCCAAGTAAACATTGAACGAATGCCAGGAACTTCCAACAGCAGCTTCGGGTTTACACCTAGTAAGATTGAAGTCAACAAGGATCTCATTAAGCTGCTCAGGGAAATGTTGAGGCAGGTATGATGCACAGTAATTTGTGAGCATGGATCTTACAAAGCAAAGGATGTATCTGCTTATTCCAGATGACACCGAGGCAGCTGGGTAGTGCTTACCAAACCGAATCAATTTACTTCAGAAGACTGGGAGTGAAAGGCATTTCTTCTGTTGGCATTTTCAGAAATGTAGCTGAAAAATACTAGACTGGCTATTTTTTAGTATCAAACACTTCCATTTGTGCTCGAGAAAGAAGATGATTAGTTTGGGGTTTTCTTTGCTTTAGGGGAAAAAAAAAAAAATCCAACAGTGTGTAGGAAGTTGCTGAACAAATGGCTAAATATTTTTAAATGGAATCAACATGCAAGTGTTGCAGCACAGGGAAATGTAATGCAGCTGTACCTTTTGATATGAGGAAAAGCAAAAAGAATGATATATTGGTTATGAGAGCAGACTTTCACACTTTCTAGAAATGACCTGAAAAACGGAGAATTTCTGTAACGGGCTTTATCAATATGTAATCAAAATGTAGAATTTGCATGAAATTCTTTAAGACCTCTAGTTTTGATATAGGAGCTCCCCTTGGCAGCTAACAGACAATAAACAGAGAAGTGCCTGATTGGTCTGTGTGCAACATTGGGAGCCTTTTGTTTAAATTTAGGGAACCAATACAGAAATTGCTTTCTTGATGTAACTGCACCACTGTGCCATTATCAGTTGACAAACACACCAGTCTGTATGTATTAATAGCCACTAACAACATGTGCTCCCAAAGGAAGTTTTATCAGTGACTTCAGCATGTTTTTCAGGTATGGAAGAGAAGATGGATTGAAACAAGCTTTAAATACCAGCCACTGTGTGCATTTCATGTCTCTCTTTTAATACTAAATTCTTCTGTTAGGAGACTAATACACGGATCATCTCTTCATATCTCTCCAAGCACCCATCCTGTCTCCCACTGAAATACACATTAAGCTCATCTATTGTGAAATAAATCCTCAGGAATCTCTCCAAAATAGACTTACAGGTGTAATGGATTGAATTAAAATGGAGTGACATACGTTTAAAAAATACTTGGTAAAAATAGTTAATCCTGATGAAAGGTATAAATACCTTGCCTGAAGCAGAGATAACTTTCAACTATAAATGATATAATACATTTTAATCAGTTTTACTGCACCAATTTTTATCTATAAAATAAGCTGTCTTGGAAGCTCTTTTCAATAAAGTTGAAAGAAGGATATAATTTGCTTGAATGGCATTTTAGTGGTGAAATCTCCTTAGTTTGGAACCTAGGGAAGCTTGGGATGGTGTATTCTCTTTCTTCTCTGTCTAACAGCTGTTGAAAAAAGACTTCCTCAGAACATGCCTAAAGTGGTACTGAAAGTACTAGTTTAGATGTAAGCTTCTTTCTTGTCACTCTAGTGCTGAGGGACCATATTGATCTGGAAAATGGTCCAAGTTGTACTAGAGAACAATCCAGGTCTGAGCAGGGAATCACAGCATTATGTACCATTGGACCTGCTTGTTCCTGCTTGCAATAAAAAGGTGGGACGTAACAGAATTTCAAATCACAGCAGCAATTGTTATCCTAGGTTTGCCAGACTTTTCAGCGTGTCCTGTAGATCCATCTCAGTGTCAGTGGTGGATCCTATTCCAAGATCACTCCACAATGTTTCAGCACCCTGTGGAGTGTTTCCTGTTTGCCAGCCTGGGGCTCTGGCAGGTAACCCCGAGGGTGTAACAACTGAGATCACTGGTACAATGGAGCAGCTTTGGTACTGCTTGCTGTGCTTTTGTGACATATTTAAACTGGCCTGTTCTTATGAGATAGTTGGCAAGAAACTGCTTTTTTTGAAAAGGGGGAAAGCCTCTTTGAAATTAAAAGCCTTTGAGAGTTCTTTTCAGAAGATTATGTTTTCTTTTCTCTGCCTCCTGTGAAGTCCAATTACCCTTGTCTTAGAGATCTAAAGCTGTGTGCTGAAGGTATTATAAACCCACACAGAGGTATAGATAAAATAGTAGGTCACCAAGTATAGTTTGACCCAACTCTGCTGCTGTCAATATCCAAGGTACTTAATTCAAAACTCAGCTACAGGTGTATCTGGAAAGAAGTTTAATCTATAACTGATAACTGTGAAGTACTTGAATGGGCAACAGAAGTATGAAACTTCATCATTTGTCAATACAGACTTCATGCAGTTCCACTACTTGTATTTCTTCCTCCCTGCAAAGGTGTAGAATACTGCTGAATTGGTGGCAGAGAAAAAGTTACAGTTACATCTTTAAGAAAAACAGTATCTATTCATGGAAAGGTTCAAACTTCTTCCTTGGCTTAACATTAAGCAGATTTCTGGTTGTGTATAAAAAGCCCTGGGCATATGCCCTTGGCATGCGTGATGTGGCCTGGTTTTCTTGGTCGCGATTTTCTTCAGTAGTTTCTGTAAACAGATTTTGGGCCTGGATCAAACAAGTTAGTATTGGTAACAAAGGAATTTTTTCATCTTTGCAGTCTCTCAGAACAGACGTAATCTTCATGGAAAATTCATAACTGTTCCTGTGTCAAACACAAAAGGTGTAGGGTGTTCTTATTAGTATTTCCAGGTAATAATAATTTTTTTTTGGCGTAAAGTGTACAGGTGTCCAACTTTCTTCTAATTTGATGTGCTGTACAAATAACCATTTTGAGGGCTGAAGTGTCATATTTTAAATTTTTTTTCCCCCCATACATTTCAGTGTGAACACACTGTCTCTTGTGAGCTTGCAGTGAGTTCTGAAATGGCCTGCAAAGGAAACAGGAAGCTGTATCTGAAGAAGAGTACCTGGGAATAAGATTTGACTTTGTCTGTCACCTGGTATTAATTGTCTTATGGGAACAGTATTTCTAGTAGTATTAAACCCATTAGGTGAACTAATTGTGGAGAAACAAGACAATTATGATAATGTGCCTTGTGCATTGCCTTTGGGAAAGTATCTTATTGACAGGATTTATCTGGGTAAGGCCAGTGTCAAAGTGTGAATTCAGCAGTGCTCCCCTTTGGCTTTCTGAGCTGTGCTTACCCTGGCACTGGATTACCATCTCCATCTTCCTAGTGCCAGCTAATGGTTTAGATATGATCTCTAAATACATGACCTCTTCAAGAGGTCTCACAGCTAAGAAAATGGGACTAATGTCCTAGGAAAACATCTCAAACCTCTGACTGACAGGGTTTCAGTACCTTATTTCAGCCCAACTCATCACCATTCTCTCTTGAAGAATCCTACAAAACACAGTCCTTGGGATCTCTGTGTGCTGTGGGTGAAGGGACAGGAGCATGCTTGCTGGTGGTGCTTGAGTCATGTTTTACTTGTGTTCCAAACTGCCCTTTCTTTCTTTCAAGTTGTGCATTCTAGAGAATACTAAATCACAGGTGTCACTCTTGTTCTTTAATGCACTAGGCTGGTAGTACCTTGTGCTTTCTGAGAGAAGCTCTGTGATAGTTATGCTGTAAGAGAAACTTACTCCCCTACTGTTAGGCTTTCTATTTGAGTGAGACACTGCACCTCCCTTAGACAAGAAAAGCAGCAATGAACATGGCAGAGCAAGAAAAGTCAGCACTTCCCTCATCTCATGTGCATTCATTATAAAATCAATGCAAATGGAAGTGCTGTGGAACAAGGATGAAGCAATCTGAGTGTAGTGCTTCCGCATTTGTGTTGTAATGACAATGTTTTGCAGTAGCTTTAATATAGGTCCATCCCAAAATAGACACCTGGAATAGCCATCGTTGCTGAAATAATTCCACCCAGAGGAAGGAGAGAGTTTAAAATACCTGCAGTGCAGAGTTCATAACAGAGCAAATGCTGACTACTATAAAATGCTAGGTAACTTTAGTAACTATAATAAGCAGAATTTATTTAGGCACAATGAAAGGCAAATATTAACCTTGGCAAATGGGGTGTCAAAAAGACAGGATTTAACACAGAATTGAAACGGTAGAATACTGCTTTTCTTTTCTGCTATTCCATTCCTGAAGGGAGAAGGAATTCATTAGTAAGAGTTGAGCTTTTTTCAACTCAGTAGCCTTCTAACTGAACAAAACTTTAGTGCTTAGGTAAGTTTTTCATGCTAGTTTAGTTTGTCCCTTCCACTTAAACATTTCTAGCCCGTAGTCCACTTGGATGTTCATTTTCTTTGTCTTATCAGAGGTTCTGGGAGATTTCTCATTTGTTACTTGATTTATGATAGTGTAAGGAGTAGTCTAATTGACACTGAATAAACTGAATGATTGTGAAATAGCTCTACTGACTCTATAATGGTGAGAAATTTGTATGGAACATTAATGTTTTCTCCTGTTATTTGCCTTATCTCTTGAAATATCATAAACCACACCTTCTTAGCTTTATCTGCTAATGAAAACATTATGCTCTGTTATACTAGAAATCCAGGGCCATCAAATCCAATGTTAAACAACTTTGACAGGGACAAGGCCTTGGTCTGTAAAAAGATGCCCGTGAACATTTGTGTTCATTTGCAGTCAGTTCAGGTGCCTGTATAATTTTGATGGAGTCCATTTAGTCAAAGGAAAGGGCTTTTCACAGTTTATGCCAAGGACTTTTGGATAATTAATTGTAATGGATACTGTAAAGCTAAAAGCACTTTGTTTGTGCTGCCATGTG
>JACBWW010001137.1:0-15777 GCA_020086605.1 Lanius collurio
GTGGAATAGAGGGGTTTCAGGTGGAATAATGGGGTTCCAGGGGGAATAATGGGGTGCCAGCGGGAATAGAGGGGTGCCAGGGGCAATAGAGGGGTTCCAGGTGGAATAGAGGGGTTCTAGGTGAAATGATGGGGTTACAAGTGGAATAGAGGGGTGCCAGATGGAATAGAGGGATTCCANTCCCCCACAGCAGGGGTGTGACCCCGGCCCTGGGGATCAGTGGGGCCCAGTGTCCTTTTCCAGTCACGGAATGATGGCAAATCCTCACCCCAAGGGGGCTCAGCTGATGGGGTTGGAGCTCTTTTCTCCTGGTCCCCCCAGCCCAGCTCGCCCCGGACCCGTCACTGCCATCCCTGAGCCCCTCTCTGGTTCTCCAGACTGGGACTGGGACACCCCCAGGACCTTCATCCCTCCTGCCCAGCTCCACAGCTCCTGGGGCTCCTGCAGAGCCTCCCTGTCCTGGGGGGTGAAATATCCCAGTCCTGGGGTGGGAAATATCCCAGTCGTGGGGTGGGAAATAGCCCAGTCCTGGGGTGGGAAATGTCCCAGTCCTGGGGTGGGAAATGTCCCAGTCCTGGGGTGGGAAATGTCCCAGTCCTGGGGGGTGCAATATCCCAGTCCTGGGGTGGGAAATATCCCAGTCCTGGGGGGTGAAATAGCCCTGTCCTGGGGTGGGAAATATCCCTGTCCTGGGGTGGGAAATAGCCCAGTCCTGGGGTGGGAAATAGCCCAGTCCTGGGATCCTGAGCATCTTTGTCTTGGGATGCAGAGCACCCCTGACCCTGGAGTGCAGAGCATCCTCATCCTGGGATCCAGAGCATCCCAGATCCTGGAGTGCAGGACATCCTTGTTCTGGGGTCAAGAACATCCTGTCCCTGGATTCCAGAGCATCCCTGTCCTGGGATCCAGAGCATCCCTGTCCTGGGATCCAAACCATCCTTGTCTTTGGGTCTGGAGCATCCCTGACCCCAGAGTGCAGAGTATCCTCATCCTGGGGTCAAGAACATCCTGACCCTGGATCCCAGAATGTCCCTGTCCTGGGATCCAGAGCATCTTTATCCTGGGATGGAGAACATCCTCCTTCTGTGATGAAGAGCATCCTCCTCCTGGGATGGAGAACATCTTCATCCTGAGATCCAGAGCATTTTCCTCCTGGGATGGAGAGCATCCTCATCCTGGGATCAGAGCATCCTCCTCCTGGGATGGAGAACATCCTCATCCTGGGATGAAGAACATCCTCATCCTGAGATGAAGAACATCCTCCTCCTGGGATGCAGAGCCCGCCCAGCGCTCCCACAGCAGCCGGGCCGATGCCGCGGGGTGCCGGCAGAGCTGCCCGCCCTGGGCGGCTCCGTCCCGGCAGGAGCATTTCCCGGGGGAGAGGCTTTTCCCGGGAGTTGGAATTCCCTGGCAGCAGCTTCCCCGCGGCAGAGGGCAGCAGCAGGCTGGGCACGGCACGGCCAGAGCCTGCCCGGGCACCTGGCACTGCCGTGGGGCACGGGATGGGCACCTCGGATGTGGATTTGGATTCCCAAAGAGCTTCCCGGGGGATTTGTGGCAGGGGGATAATTCAGCACCTTCAGGACAACAGGGCTTGAGCTTCCCTTTCCCTCCCAATTATTCCTCTTTTCCACCCCTGCATCCCAACAAGATGGGTTTGGGGCTGTCCAGGGTGGGTTTGGGCTCTTCCCAAGCCCATCCCATGCTCCTGGCTCTCCCTGATTCCCAGGAAAGGCTCTGGCGTTTTCCTGCTGTTTGATGATGTTTTATCCCCCAGGGACACGCGGGGAACGCAAGGACAAGGACACAGACGTGGGGTGGGAGCAGATTCAGGACTGCAGGACTGATCCCTGAAGTTTTCCCGGGAAAACAAACCTGGAATTAACAGGTAATTGTTCCATATTTCCACCTGCCTTTAACTAAAATCATCCAAAATTACCTTCTCTCAGCCCAGCCTTTGCTCCAACTTCCAGGGGACTCTGGAACAGCGACTTTATAGCCCAAAACTCCATAAAAACAGAGCTGGAATTACCTCGTTCTCCTCAGGAAACAATTCCAGGTTTTATCTGTGGATATTAAAAGGGGATGATTGTTCCGTGGAGTTAAATATTTTCCTTTTCTTTTTTAATATATGTAATTTAATCTTTACGGATCTGGACAGCCCTGGCAGCCTCCCAGGGATGGGAGAAGGGATTGGGAGAAGGATTTGGGGTGAATTTGGGACTGCATTAAGGAGCTGGAGACCCTTCCCATCTTGGCAGGAAAAAGGGGATTGGGAGATGGGTTTTGGGGGAATTTGGGGTGGTGAGAAGGACCTGGAGACCTTCCCAGCTTGGCAGGTAAAAGGGGGTGAGGAGAAGGATTTTGGGGGAATTGGGGGCTGTGATAAGGACCTGGAGACCTTCCCAGCTTGGCAGGAAAAAGGGGGTGAGGAGAAGGATTTTGGGGGAATTGGGGGCTGTGATAAGGACCTGGAGACCTTCCCAGCTTTCCCCATCAGAAAAAGGCCGGGATAAAGTTTTAGGAATAGGAGGGACCTTGACGTGGCCACATCCCACTCCCGGTGCCGTGGCACGGCTCCAATCCCAGGTAATTGGATTTACAGGGAGCGCTGTATCCAATTACAGCGCCCTAATTAACGACCCGCAGTTACAAGTGCGCCGTGCCTCGCTGGCAGCAATTAGGATTAATTTTTCCAGGATCCACGGGAGTGGAATGTGGATAATGGAGCTGGCAGGAGGAGCAGGGGGCACCTCCAGGGGTGATGGGCACGGCCCTGGGATTTGAGGGTCCTTCTGGCTCCTCCTTGGGATAAGGAGGGTGTGGAATTGCTGGAGCAAATCCAGAGAAAGCCGTGGAGATGCTCAGGGAGGAGGAGCTGCTCTGGAGCCAGGCTGGGAGAGGTGGGAATGTTCAGCTGGAGAAGGGAAGGATCCAGGGAGAGCTCAGAGTCTAAAAGGGCTCCAGGAGAGCTGGAGAGGGATTTGGGATAAGGGATGGAGGGACAGGGAATGGCTTTGGTTTCTTTCTCATTTCTTTTGATTTGTTTCCAAATTCTTATTCATTTCTTTCCAATTTCTTTGGATTTCTTTCTGGCTTGGATGGATCCAGAGCTCCCTGTCCTTGGGAGAGGAATTTTCATCCTGAGGGAGGCTCTGGATCAGTCCCCAGGGTCCCCAGCCATGAGGGGATGGGATAGATGGACATTGGGAAGAAATTCCTCTCTGTGAGGCTGGGATGGAATTCCCAGAGAAGCTGTGGCTGCCCCTGCATCCCTGGAAGTGTCCCAGGCCAGCTTGGAGCAGCCTGGGATGGTGGAAGGTGTCCCTGCCCATGGAATGAGATGCTCTTTAAGTTCCACCCCAAACCATTCCGTGACTCCAGGGTTCTATGAGGAAGCTCTGGAGCTCCCAGAGATTCCCTGGGATATTCCCATGCATGGACACTCCAGATCTGGGGACCAGGAGCACCATCCCCATGTGGGGCACCCCCTTTTCCACACGGCTCCAGCCCCTCTCCAGCATTTCCCATCCCTGGGGGGTGTGGATTCCTTAATCCCTCCCTGCTGGAATGAGGCCCTGGGAGCCATTCCCGGGAGAGCCTGAGGGATCACCAGCTGGGAATTGCTTTATTCCATGACAATCCTTGGCTGGGAAGGCTGTGGAGCTGCTGCAGCTCCAGGTGCCTGCCCTGCAGCAGTGCTGGGATTCAGCCCCTTTTCCCTCCTCTGGAAAAGGATGAAGTCCTAAAGGGAAAAGAGCCTAAGGAATCTCTGTCACTGCGTTAATCCCTGGGATTTTCCATCTCAGAGCTCGGGGCAGCACCCTGAGGGCAGCCAGACTTCCAGGCCTCCTTGCCAGGCATTATCCTGGGATTTCTGGCCCTGGAAAAGCAGTGGCATCACTTCTCCTCATTGCTCTCCTTGCCATTCCTCATTATGACGTTCCCAAGCATCCACCAGTTCCCAGTTTGGGACGTTAATCCAGCACCAGCCAGAGGCTTATCCAAACAGGGAACCTTCCTTGGTGATTTCAAACTAAACTTGATAAATCCTTCATAGAAGAAGAAGGGTTTTCATCTCCGAAGGCTCCGCGGAGGAGCCGAGCAGGGATGGCGGCTCCGGAGCCGCACGGCCTCATTTGCTCCCGGATTTTCCCCAGGAGCTCCACGTTTGCTCTTGTTCCCACTGGACTTTTTCCTGCTGATGGAGAAATCCCAGCCTGGGAACCATGGCCTAGGCCGTGCTCGTGGCTTTGGTGTCCCACATGAGCCAGGATTTGGTGCTGGATCTTTGGGATGGCCAGGGGGGACCTTCCCTCCACCTGTGTCCAGGGAAACCCTCTGGTTGTCCCTTCCCGGGATCATCCCAGTAGCTTTTTGTGGGATAAGTGGGGCCATCTGCCCATGTCCCTGTCAGTCCCTTCCTGCCCATCCTGAGCCCTCTATTCCCGGATTTGGGAGTGGCAGGAGGCGGCAGTGGGACCCAGTGTGGGGACAGCGACATCCCTTGGCTGCTCTGCTGCCCTCGGCTGCATCCCCCCGGTGCTCAGCTCCTTCCCGGGAATCGGGAAGCTCCAAAGGGATCCCTGGGAGCCGCATCTCCGGCCTCTCCATCTTTTTATTCCGAGCCCTCTCCCCTCCCCTCCTTCCTCTCCCTCTCCCAGCCCCCTCAGCTCCTCCGATGTTCGCGCAGGGCTTTGATCTCCGGAAAGCCCCTTCCCTTCTCCAAACCCTCTGGAATGCTCGGAGGAGCCTCATTAAAATAGATGAGGCTCCTTTTGATCGCTGCGGTGCTCCCAGGACCTTTCCCGGTGCGGGGCTTCAAGCGCAGCCGCTTCCCTTTCATCCCTGCTCCCAGCTCGCCAGCCTGGAAAGCCGGAGCTGCTCCTCACCTGCCCGGGAAGAGCTGGGGGATCCCAGTCCTTGGGGGGTCCGCGGTGAATCCCTGGAAGCTCAGCAGGGATTCAGGGAGGTGGAAAAGCTGGAGGGATTCGGGGAGCTTGGCAAGGACAGAGACGGTGCTGGAACTCCGGGGAAAAGGTGGAGATAAAAACGATCCTGGAGAGAAAAAGGGAAGGGGTTGGGAAGCGAAGAGGAGGCGGCCAAGGGCAGCTGCACCCCTGGGCAAAGCTCGTCGGGCCTTTGGAGCGACGTGTCTGGGTTGGATAAACCAGGAATAATTAATGAATCCTGTCCCTTCCCATCCCTGGATCGGGCTCTGGGCGCTCCCTGCTCCGAGCGGGGCTGCGGGACTGGGCTGGGAACAGGGCTGGGAACTGGGATGGGAACTGGGATGGGAGCTGGGATGGGAGCTGGGGAGATGGGGGTGAGGGTCAGGGAGTGGGGTGGAGAAGGCAGGAGCCAGGGAATGGGGATGTGGGACCCAGGGGGTGGGAAACAGGACACAAGGTTGTGGGATTACTGGGCTATGGGGACACTGGGATTTGGGGATGCAGGGAGTGGGATTACAGGGATTCAGGGAATGGGAATATGGGGTGCAGGCTGCAAGAGTGTGGGAGCACAGGGGTACAGGACACAGGGATTTGGGGATACAGGGAATAGGGATGCGGGGTATGGAGGTGTTCCAGGAGGATCCCCCAAGGGAAGTGTCCCCACTTTGGACCTTTGGCCTTCCCCTCCTGCTCAGAGGGGACACAGAGGTGGCACCCGGGGCAGCCAGCAGGGGCCACAGGGGACCTTGGGGACACTGAGGGCCCCGTGTGGCTCCCGGCCTTTCCAGCTCCATCCCCCCGGGAGCCAGCCCAGCCCACCGAGGGGGCACCACTCCCTGAGCCTGGCCCATGCTGTTAAAATGAGGCGAATCCTGCTAATTAGGGCTAATTAACGGCCGGGTGGGCAGCACCTCTCGAGTCCCACCAGCAGGGCATACCCAGAGCCAGCACCGTGGGCAGGTCCCCAAACCCGGGTGGCATCTGCGCCCTTGGGTGAACGGCAGTGCCAAGGGTGGCATTGTGACACCGAGGGTGGCACCGCATCCCCCAGGATGATCCTGTGCCATTGGGAATCCCGGTGCGTCACCAGGGATGGCTCTGTGCCACCAAGGGTGGTGCTGGGGACCACAGCACGCTGAGGATGGCACTGTGCCACTGAGGGTCACAGAGTGTCACCGAGGTTGGCACTGTCACCCACGTTCATGCCATGCCACCAGGGATGTCCCACAGCCCCTCTGTCCCACCAGGGTCCCTTGTCCCATCATTGTCCCTCCATCCCACTGTGGTCCCTTGTCCCACCACAGTCCCTTGTCCCACCACGGTCCCCTCATCCCACCTGGTCCCTTGTCCCATCATTGTCCCTCCATCCCCCCACAGCCCCTTGTCCCACATTGCTCCTGCATCCCACCAGAGTCCTTTGTCCCACCAACATTCCCTTGTCCTATCACGGTCCCTTGTCCCACCAGGGTCCTTGTCCCATCATTTTCCCTCTGCCCCACCAAGGTGCCTTCATCCCATCATTGTCCTCTGTCCCACCACAATCCCTTGTCCCATCATTGTCCCTCCATTCCCCCCCTGTCCCTGGTCCCACCCCATTCCTTTCCCTCTGTCCCAGCACGGTCCCGGCTGGCAGAGCCCGCGCTGAGCCCTTAATAAGCCGTGATTCACACCCTGTGCTTAATTAGCGATTCCGTTAACGGTTTGTAATTCAGACACGACCCTGATTGCATCCGAGCGCTGCTTTATTTCTTCTCCGCCGCTCGCATTCTGAGCACTAATTACGCCTCTTTGGATGCTAATTGCTTCCCAGCCCTCTGCCGCTGTCTTTCCTGAGCAACATTTATTTTTCATGCGTCCGTGTGTTTAAACTGAGAAAAGCCGGGAGGGAGGTGGGAGGAGGGAGCGGCGTCGGTCCAAGGCTCCTCCGGGATCAAATGTGCCGGGAAGGGCGAGCGGGGAGGAGTGAGCGTGGGAAAGAGCTGCGATGCCTCCTCCTCTTCCTCCTCTTCCTCCTCTTCCTCCTCTTCCTCCTCTCCCTCCTCTTCCTCCTCATCCTCCTCTTCCTCCAGCTTCTGCTCCAACCCCCTCTGTGCCCCCTCAGGATGGGGGTCCCCGAGGCCGGCAGGGATTCACCAAGGTCCGGTTCCTTTGGGACATTCCAGAAACCCCCCGTGTGAAGGGCTCAGGCTGGGATGGAGCCCTGCGGGAATCGGGATGGGGCGCTGGAATAGGGATGAAGCCTGGGGGGGTTCAAATTGGGGTGTAGGTGGAAGGGATGAAGCCCTGGGGGATCAAGATGGGGGATTTGGATGAAGGGATGGAACCTGGGGGAGCTGGATTAGGGCTGAGGCCCTGGGGGAATGAGGTTGTGATGCAGGAATGGGAATGAACCCTTGGAGAGCTCGGTCAGGGGGCCTGGATTCGGGCTGGAGCCCTGGGGATTCAGGCTGTGCTGTTGGATATGGGACGAAGTCCTGGGGGGTTCAGATTTGGGGTCTGGATTAGGGATGAGGCCCTGGGGGAATGAGATTGTGATGCAGGAATGGGAATGAACCCTTGGAGAGCTCGGTCGGGGGTGCTGGATTAGGAATGAAAGAGGGGGGATTCAAATTGTGGGGCAGGATTAGGGATGAAGCCTGGGGAGATCAGGATGGGGAGGTGGATTAGGGCTGAGGCCCTGGGGGAATGAGGTGGTGATGCAGAAATGGGAATGAAGCCTTGGAGAGCTCGGTTGGGGGCCCTGGATTCGGGCTGGAGCCCTGGGGATTCAGGAGATGCCCACGGCTGACGAAGTCCTGGGGGGTTCAGATTTGGGGTCTGGATTCGGGCTGGAGCCCTGGGAGCTCAGGAGATGCCCACGGCTGGTGGAGCATCCCCGGGGCCGAGGGGACAGCTCGGGGCAGCGCCACCCCCTCCGGTGACCTTCCCGGGGCTCCCTTTGGGATCGTCCCTCGTGTCCCTGCCCTCGGGATGTCCGGGAGCCACCCGAGAGCGCGGAAAAGCCTCTCCTGCTTTGTGCCAGCTGGGAAAAATCCCAGCCCCGCGGGTGGCCCAGGCAAAGCTTTGATGGCCCTCACTAATGAGTGGCTAATTAGCAGCGGTTTAATTAGCTCAGCCACCCAGTGGCGGTGGCGAAGAGGTGTCAGCGCCGGGCGCCACCAACACCCGGACCCTGCAGTGTCACCTCCCTCTCCCACAACGCCAGGCTGGCCCTGTCCCGCTCCGTGCCTCAGTTTCCCCACTCCGAGCAGAGCGCATTCCGGTGGCAGGGCCAGCTCTGGGATATTCCAGGGACATTCCCGGGGGTATGAGGGTTATGGACATGCGGGATGGTGGCGGTGACCGCCCGAGGTCGCACCGCGGGTGTCCCGGTGTCCCTGGCTGCCCCCAGCTTCCCAGGAATGCGGGAAGAGGAAGGGAGAGATCCGTGTTTTCCTGCCTTTTCCAGCACTTTCCGCAGCTGGCACGGCGCAGGAGGATCGGGGTCGCCGGTGCCAGGCCTGGAGGAGCCGATTCCCGGGCCAAACCCGTCGGAATTTGCATTTTGCCTGGTGTTCCATGAATAGTTAATGGAGAAAACCCGCAGAAGGGTCCCGCAGCAGCATGGAAAGCATTCCATGAATATTCATCTGCCGGGAAGATGCGGCCAGAGACAGCTTTGAGTGACAGCTGTCAATCACCCATCCCGGGCATCCCTGCAGGGAGGGCGCGCCTGGCACGGGGGGGGGGGTTGGGGACCCATTTTGGGGTGCAGGAGGTGGCACCGACATCCCAAATCCCGGGATTTGGGATCTCCGGTGGGGGAGGGAGACCCCCATCCATCCGGGAGAGGCCGGCCCAGCCTGCGGAGGGTTAAATCCCGGGATGGGAGGTGGGATTTGGGCGATGGGAGCCGCAGCCTCCTGATTAGCGCCTGCATTGCGGCCCATTAATGCACAGCGTTATCCAGCCCTCCTTTCCCGGCGATGCTCCCGACAAATCCTCCCCTTTCCCAGCTTTTCCCGGCCCCAGTTTAAGCTCATCCCGCCGTGTTTGGGCTGTGGTGGAGGCTGCGAGTGCACCTGCGAGCCTCACGCTGCTCTCCATTGACGCAATCGTGTTTATTTATTTCAAATATTTGGCAGCGGCCGAGCTGGAGCCGAGGAATGCGAAATCCCATTTGCATCGGATTCCTGCGGAATGGCCCCGCCACCCCGGCAGGCGCCGGCCAATTAAAAATCCATCAGGAGCAAGGCAAACAAACTCACGGCTCCCTCACGCTCCGAATTAAAAGTTAATGACAGAGCCGGCACCTGCGGCAGCGGAGGGGACTTGGGAGCGGCCTCGGAGGGACGCAGGGAACGGGGGAGGGAGCAATGAACGACCGGGAAAAGATGAAGGGAAAGGATTAGGAGGGGGCTGAGCGCGGGCACGCGTGAGGGAGGCGCGCCCGAGGTGCCACGTCCTGGAATCGTGGAATGGGTTGGGTTGGGAGGGATGGAAAGCTCATCCCATTCCATCCGTGCCAAGGGCAGGGACTCCTTTCCCCATGCCAGGCTGGCCTTGGGCACTTCCAGGGGTGGGGCAGCCGCGGATTCTCTGGGAAATCCATTCCTGCCCCTCAGTGCCCTCACAGGGAAGGATTTCATCCCCAAATCCCATCTATCCCTGCCCTAAAAAGCAGTGGGAAGCCATTCCCACTTGGCCTGGCATGCCAGGCCCTTCTCCGAAGTCTGTATCCATCTCCTGCAGGTCCTGGAAGGTCACAGTTAGGTCACTCTGAAGCTTTCCCTCTCCAGCTGAACATTCCCAGCTCTCCCAGCCTTTCCCACCCCTGGGGACACCCCTTGGTGCCCCCCTCGCTCCGGCAGCTCCGTGTCCTTCCCAGGCCCGGCT
The DNA here is from genome assembly GCA_020086605.1 of Lanius collurio. Taxonomy (NCBI): domain Eukaryota; kingdom Metazoa; phylum Chordata; class Aves; order Passeriformes; family Laniidae; genus Lanius; species Lanius collurio. The sequence continues at coordinate 9,828 of JACBWW010001137.1, forward strand.
CCAGCCCTGCAGGGGGGCTTTTCCCTTTCTGGGAGTTCCTGGGGTGCTTTTTCCCCTCTCTGGGAATTCCTGGGGTGCTTTTCCCCCCATTTCTGTGAGTTCCTGGGGTGCTTTTCCCCTCTCCGGGAGTTCCTGGGGTGCTTTTTCCCCTCTCTGTGAGTTCCTGGGGTGCTTTTCCCACCTTTCTGGGAGTTCCTGGGGTGTTTCCCCCTTTCTGGGAGTTCCTGGGGTGCTTTTCCCACATTTTGAGGAGTTCCTGGGGTGCTTCTCCCCTTACTGGGAGTTCCTGGGGTGTTTTCCCCTTTCTGGGAGTTCCTGGGGTGCCTTTCCCACATTTTGGGGAGTTCCTGGGGTGCTTTTCCCACCTTTCTGGGAGTTCCTGGGGTGCTTCTCCCCTTACTGGGAGTTCCTGGGGTGCTTTTCCCACATTCCTGGGAGTTCCTGGGGTGCTTCTCCCACATTTTGGGGAGTTCCTGGGGCGCTTTTCCCCTCTCTGGGAGTTCCTGGGGTGCTTCTCTCCTCTCTGGGAGTTCCTGGGGTGCTTTCCTGACTCCCCAACCAAGACCTTTCAGGGTTTGGGGTCAATCCCGACTCTCCCCTTGCCTCCAGGGTGTCGGGCCGTGCTCTGTTCCCATTCCCAGCTGGAATAACCCCCCCCAGTCCCACTCGGGGGTGCCTCCAGCAGCTCCAGCTCCCCAGCCCTGCTCCCTCCCCGCCTCCATCGATCCGATTGATTAAGCCATTAAATGATTTTGCTGTTTCACAGCTCGCTCGATAAACGCCGAAGCCGCGGCAGGAGCGACCTTTCCCGTGGGCGGCTCCCGGGGAACAAAACCGGGATCACCCCGGAGCTGCTCCCGCGCCCTCTTTTGGGATGTTTTCCATGGAAAAACGAGCGGCCAGGGCTGGGTTGGCGGCTCTGGGTTGGGTCCTGGCTGCTGAGGGAGTGCTGGGATCAGGGGGATTCTCCCAGCCCTGGGGCAGGGTTGGGATTTTCTTACCCGGGGGGTGATGGAGCGACAATTCCTGGCTTTTCCAGGCCTGGAAAATGATGTAAAACTGGGAGAAAAGGAGTTGATGTTTCTGTATTAACCTTAAAACGGGGGCAAGAGGAGGAGGAGGAGGAGGGGGAGCCTCCTATTTGCACCACGCCCCATTCCAGAGCCTGGATATCCCAATTTCCCAGCATTTTGCCCCATTCCAGACCCTGAATATCCCAATTTCCCAGCACTTTGCCCCATTTCAGAGCCTGAATATCCCAATTTCCATCATTCTGCCCCATTCTAGACCCTGAATATCCCATTTTCCAGCATTTTGCCCCATTCTGGAGCCTGAATATCCCAATTTCCAGCATTTTGCCCCATTCCAGAGCCTGAATATCCCATTTTCCATCATTTTGCCCCATTCCAGAGCCTGAATATCCCAATTTCCCAGCATTTTGCCCCATTCCACAGCCTGGATATCCCAATTTTCAGCATTTTGCCCCATTCCAGACCCTGAATATCCCAATTTCCCTGCATTTTGCCCCATTCCAGAACCTGAATATCCAGATTTCCATCATTTTGCCCCATTCCAGAGCCTGAATATCCCAATTTCCCAGCATTTNATTTCCATCATTTTGCCCCATTCCAGAGCCTGAATATCCCAATTTCCCATCATTTTGCCCCATTCTGGAGCCTGAATATCCCAATTTCCAGCATTTTGCCCCATTCCAGACCCTGGATATCCCAATTTCCCTGCATTTTGCCCCATTCCAGACCCTGAATATCCCAATTTCCATCATTTTGCCCCATTCTGGAGCCTGAATATCCCAATTTCCCAGCATTTTGCCCCATTCCAGAGCCTGAATATCCCAATTTCCAGCACTTTGCCCCATTCCAGAGCCTGAATATCCCAATTTCCATCATTTTGCCCCATTCCAGAGCCTGGATCCCTCCACACCCCAGCCTGGCTGCCCCACCAGGGCCACTGAGGGGAGGCACCTCCTTCATTTTGGGGACAACACTGAGATCTTACGGGATCTGCTGCAGATTTTGGTGTCAAACCCACCCTGGAGCCCATCCCCATCAAAAGGGGGAATTTTTTTTAGGGGATTTGTAAATCCACGAGCTAAACCCATGCTGGGAGAGGAGATGGGAGAGATCCCAGAAGTGTCGGATTTTCCATCGGCTCTTTTGAACCTCGGGCGCTTTTTTTTTTTTTTTTTTCTTTCATTATTCTCTTTTTCATTATTATTATTTTGAAATTGGGTCTATCACAACCCAAAAGGGAGAGCTGATATCTCGGAATATGCAGCGGAAACGTTTCCTCGCCGGCTTTAAATGGAAAAAAAAAAAAAAAAAAAAGTGAAATGTTTTAAGTTTTACAATGGAATATTATTAGAAGGGCACCGGCAGGACGGGAACTCGCTGCTGGCACAGCAATGAAAGGAGAATAAAATCCAGCCCTGAAGGCTCAAAGCCAAACGGTCCCTTCCAATCCCTGACTTTTATTTTATTTTATTATTTTTTTCCCATTAGATGTATTTTTGGAAACCCGAGAAAAAATCTTAAAAATATTCCCTTCAGAACACAGTTTTGATCCCGGCAGATTCCTAAAACCTCCCCCTGATTTGCCAGGAGAAAATTGAATATTGGCTAAAAGAAACCCGGGATGCTCCAGCTCCGCCCTCCCCGTGCCAGGCTGGGGAGGGAGGGATCAAATAATTAATAAACTTAATGAGCAGAGCAACAGCGCTGATAAAACGGGAAAATCTCCCACATTTCAGGGCTGGGATCGGAATTCCTGGGTCTCGCCACCACTTCCAGCCCCTGGAAAGGTTTTTTATCTCCCCGAGGCCAGCGCGTCATTAGCAGATAATTGATTTTTCTCCCTGGTTTTGCAGCCCTACAAACGGACTGACCGCAGAGCTGAGCCTTGGTCCCACTTTTCCCGCTTTTCCCACTTTTCCCAGACTGGAATATTTTTCATATTCCCCCTTTTTTTCTTTAATTTCAGGACCTGACCCGCGAGGGGTGGGAGCGGGCTTGGCTTTTGCTCTGGAAAAGGGAATTAGGGCCCGGCAGGGAAAACGGGGATCCTCCAGAGCCTGATCCCAAATTTTGGAGCCCCTCGGGGATGCCCCAAGCCCGGGCACCCCGGCACGAGTCCAGCAGCGGATCCCGGGATTCCTGCCAGGAACGCCGGCGGGAGGGGAGAGATAAATTAGAATTAGTTTTAATAAAACGGGGCTCGTTTTTAATCAAGGCCGGAGCGATTTTTCTCCAGCCTCTTCACGTGGAGCGGATTTTCCCCTGAAAAATGGGGGAATTTTCATCTCTCGCCGCCTGGAAATTAATTCCTGCCTGACAGCCGTGGTGCTTAATGGAGATAATAACAATTATTCCTACCCCAGACAGCTCCTCCGTCCTGCGGGGCCGCGCCTTTCATTTTTCTCCCTGGATTATCCTAAATCCTTCCCCGGAATCCTCGGGAGAGGCGGGGGGGACTCGCGTGGTTCGAGACCCTGTGGGTTCTCCCGTGCTCCATCCATCCCTCGGGGCCTTTTGGGGGGAAAAATGGGGGATTTGGGGTCGGAGCCCAAATTTGCGGCGGCTCTGGGGGGTCGGGGCGCGGCCGCATTCCCAGGAATTATCCAACAGCAACAACCCGGAGAGACGGAGCCCAAATCCTGGGGGGGTGAAGGGAATGGCGCTGGAAAAATGGGATTTGGGGAATGGTGTTGGGAAAAAGGGATTTGGGGAAAGGTGTTGGAAACCCGTGATTTAGGGAATGGTGCTGGAAAAAATGGGATTTGGGGAACGGAGCTGGAAAAATGGGATTTGGGGAAAGGTGTTGGAAAACCGGGATTTGGGGAAAGTTGTTGGAAAATGGGGATTTAGGGAACGGTGTTGGAAAACTGGGATTTAGGGAATGGTGCTGGAAAACCGGGATTTGGGGAACGGAGCTGGAAATCCGGGATTTGGGGAAAGATGTTGGAAAAATGGTATTTAAGGAACGGTGCTGGAAAAATGGGATTTAGGGAACAGTGCTGGAAATTTGGGATTTAGGGAATGGTGCTGGAATATTGGGATTCAGGGAACGGTGCTGGAAAACCGGGATTTGGGGAATGGTGCTGGAAAATTGGGATTTAGGGAATGGTGGTGGAAAAATGGGATTTAGGGAACGGAGCTGGAAAACCGGGATTTGCAGCGGGAATGGGGTCAGGGCTGTGCGGGATCCCTGCCTGAGGGGTTTGAGGTGTTGGGGCTGTGCCCTCCCAAAGCCTCGGGGACACCGGAGAAAAGCGGGAATAAAAAATCTCCTCGCGGAAAAGAGGCTGGGAAGGGACCTGGGGAGGCCTCGGGGGGGGTTTCACGTCCTTGTGGCATCGCGGGTGTGTGGAAAATCCCTTCGATCCCAAAATCTGCCCTCCCTGGGCGTGCCCGGGGCACACTCGGGGGGCGGCAGCTCCAACCTCGCCTCTTGCAGCGCCTCCCCCCTCCATCCCCGCCGCTCAGGCCTTTCCCCGGGGCCTGGAGCCGCGTTTTTCCCGGCCTGGAATCCCTAAATCCCTCCCTAAATCTCCCTCCATCCGCCCAGCCCCGCCGGCTGCAGCAGGAGCTGATAAAAGCAGCAGAAGGCGGCCGGAATTTCGGAATTTCGGAGCCAAATTGGGTTTTCCTCCGCTTTCCCCGCTCGGGGCCGTCCTTCCCTCGCATCCCTGCATCTTCCCAGCCCCGAATTCCCGAATTTTCCCTCCGCCTCTCCTCCCCCCCACCCTCCCCGAGATGTTTTGGCAAAGCTGGATTTCCACCGTGTGCTCCCCATGCGGGGCTGGGAGCGGCTGGAAGAGGCTCTGTCCTCCTTCCCAGGGCCTGGAGAGCCCCTCTGGAAGTGGATTTATTCCCATTAATCCCACAAATATCTTCCTGGTGTCCCTGCTGAGGGCACGGACGTGGCACAGGGATGGTGGTGCTGGGATGAGGAGTAAAGAGCCAAGATTTTGGGATGCCCGGGCACTCCTCAGCCTCTCCTTGCTCCAAGGGGTCTGCAATCAGCTGTGCCAGGATCCAGGATGCCCCACAGCTGCCCCCAAAATACCCCTGTCCCCTCCTGGATGAAATTTCCCTTCCCTGCAGGTGGAAAGAGAGGGAAAACATCCCCTCCCCCCCCAAAAAAGCAACATTTGGGATTAAATTTGCTTTCCTCTGCTCAAGTGTGGCCTCTCCGCCTGACCCAAGGTCGCCCATGTGGCGCTCCGGATTTTGGGGAGCTGAGACCGCACTGTGACCCCTCCATCCATGCTCTGCATGCCCAAATTCCCCCTCTGGGAGCGCGGGGCGTGCTCTGCTGGCACTGCCAGCCCCGCCCCGAGCCCGTGGCAGCGATTACCGCCCGTCCTCGCTGCCATCCGGATCCCCTTTGATCCGCCGCGATTTCCTTTTCGCTGCCATCTCCCGTTCATCACCGCACCATCCAAACTCTGAGAAACACACCAAAAGCTCCGTTTAAAAACAAAAATTAAATTAAAATTAAATTAAATTAAAATGAAATTAAAATTAAATTAAAAATTACGGGTGGTGACACCTCCCTGTCCCCTCCGAGGCGGGGGCAGAGGGGACGCAAACAGCTCCGAGCTCCATCCCTGCTGTCCCTGAGCTTTGGGATGCGCTCGCTGATCCCGTCATTAAGGCTGGCCAAGAAGAGGGGAGGAAGCAGAGTGGAGCCCTCGGGCCCCAAATAACCCCGGGCCCCCAAAAGAGCCTCTGGCCCCCCTCTGTGCCCCTCCTCACCCCGCTCCTCACCCGCGTGATCCCCCCCGCTCCCGCCGCCGCTGGAAAAGGTTCTTTTAATCAAGGGTAATTTTATGCATCATTAATAGCAGGCCTTGATTAGAAGGAAGGAAAGTTCAGCCGAGGGGAAGATGAAAGGAGGAGGCGGGTGGGGAAGGGGGTTTTGGGGGGTTTGG
>JACBWW010001138.1:0-15773 GCA_020086605.1 Lanius collurio
CCTCTGCAGAGGTGATCCCGTCAGGAACCCTCTGCAGAGGTGATCCCATGAGGAACCCTCTGCAGAGGTGATCCCATCAGGAACCCTCTGCAGAGGTGACCCCGTCAGGAACCCTCTGCAGAGGGGATCCCGTCAGGAACCATCTGCAGAGGTGATCCCGTCAGGAACCCTCTGCAGAGGTGATCCCGTCAGGAACCCTCTGCAGAGGTGATCCCGTCAGGAACCGTCTGCCAGGGGGCCGTGGCTTCTCTCAGCCCTGGGCCGGGGGTGCCTGCAGAGGTGCCTGGCTCAGCAGCCATCAGCTCTCAGGGATTCAGCAGTGATTTCAGCTCTGCTCTGCAAGGCAAACCCCCAGGGCCAGGCCCGCACAGAGAGAGGAGAGGCCCTGCTGGTGGTGCCGCAGAAGGAGCTTTGTTCTTCCATCTCCCACAAAGGGTGACCAGAGACGGATCCTCCCCGACTCGGGGCAGAGGGGTCTCTTTTATGGGGTACAGAGGTGGGTGTGCAAGGGTGAGAAACCAATGGGTATTAGGGTATTTTACATAGAGTTTCCTAGAGGATCTTGGATCTATCTTTTCTAACTAAAAAGGCTCTTTGTTTCCCCAAGAGGGGCCTGGAGGGAGATTGTGCTACCTCCTTATCTCCAGGCCTCCCTGCCAGGGCAGGGGCTTATCAGACCCCATGTCTGGACATGTTGCAGTTCCCTTTATCTAAACAAGGGCTTCCTGCCAGGACAGGGGCTTGTCAGACCCTACAGAACTCCCTAATTTAGGAGGGGTTTCTGGTGACAGCAGCAGTGTCACAGGTGGGTGCCACGCTTGCCTGTCCCACTGCCACCCTCGGGCACCACACAGGAGCCACCAGAGCTGCCAGGGATGGGGAGATTTCCTGAGGAATTTATTTTATCCAGAATTAAACAGACTCTGAGGTGCAGCAAGGAAATCAAAGCTCCTCGATACCGGCGCAGGGAGCTCAGGCTCCACTTGGGAAAAAGCTCCTCTGAACGGCCACAAACCCCACAAAAACCCTCCCTGCAGCTCCCAGAGCAGGGGCCTCCCCAGCTCCTCACTCAGCACACTTTAATGAGGCTCCTGGCTGAACAAAGCCCCTGGAATTACAGCCTGGCTGCACCACACAGGGATCCCACTCCAGAGCCCCACACACAGCCCCACACACAGCACAGCTGCCCCCGAGCCTGGCGCTCTGCTGGAGGCTGGCACTGCCTCAGGGGTCAGGCTGCTGGGCTGCAAACCCTAAACCTCACACCCACAATAAGCTGCTCTGGGTGGTTCATTCACTGCACAGCTGGGTCCTCTACAGGTCAATCCAAGGAGCAAAGGGCAGCAAACACCAGGTGGTTTTTAGCCCTGGAAAGTCAAAACTCCTGATGCCAGGAGCGAGGCAGTGACTGGAACCAGGGGGGTACAGATCTCTGACCAAAGCAGGCATTTCATCACTTCAGGAGGAATTATGAGCCCCCATTTCATTTATTTCTTTGGAGCTCTGGGTCCATAAATCCACATTTAGTCCGGACTATAAAAGCCAGGCACAAAACCCAGGCTGACAGGGATGGTCAATAACCATTTGAAACGCTTCAGAAAGGGGAATTAGGATGTTTTTTAATCAATACAGACACTGCCACAGGCATTTATCACCCAAGCTGCCTCTGAAGCCTCCAAATGAATTGATGGCTTGTGAAAGCAGCAGTTTTCCGGAAGCTGCACGGTGTGAACGTGTCAAAGTCATCCCAGGCAGAGCTGGGATCGTGGCAAACTGGGGAACATCCTGTTTTTAAGAAGGAGTTTCATGTTCTATAAGTTACAAAGGCCCAATGACCCTTTTGGATGCACATGGGAGGCTCTGGCTGAACGGCCCCGATCAATCCCAAGGGTTTGGATCCATCATTTGTCCCTCACGGCCACTGCTTCTGCTCAGGGAGGGAGGGAATGAGGAGAAAAGGCACAAGCTGAGCTGCAGCAACCTGGCCATGCTCCTGAGAGGGCAGCTGGGCACTGCTGGGCAGGTTTTCCCCTCAGCACACATCAGGACAAAAAAGCTGGGACAGGGCTGGACTTCCTCAAACCAGGTGGTCCATCCAGAAGAAACAGGGAAAAACCAGGAATTTTTTGGCTCTAAGGACAAACCACACTGATGTGCTGCCCCAAACATCAGCACCCAGCCCAAAATTCAGCTCCTGCTCTCTCCCTGTGGTGGTTCCCAAGGGGTTCTGCCTCCTCTTATCTCCCCAGCTCCTTCCATCACACTTCAGGGCTCTGATAAAGAGATGCTGCTACATGAGCAGCTTCTGCTTCCTCTCCTGTGCAGCCCCCTCTGGCAACCCTGGCACTCAGAAACGTCCTTTGGAGGGGAAAAACACGGCAGAAATTGGCAAAAATGAGCTTGGGAGGGTGGTGATGGTGCTGAAAGGGGCAGCACAGGAGGGACCCACAGCAGGGCTGGCACTGGGGTGTCCCCAGCCTGCCCAGCCAGCCCCTGCTCCAGGGTTTCCCCAGCCAAATCCCCACCTGGGCCTTGGATTTGATGGGGAAAAAATACAATTTCTACGTGATGAGGTTGGTGTGTGGTGCCCCCAGACCTCCCAGCCCATCTCAGTAACAAGTTTAACAAAATTTCATTTCTTAGGGACGCTGTTGCAAACACAAGGTTCTTCTCCCAGCCAATAAATCCGTCTGGATTTACTCCCTGAGCAGCCAGGCAGGGCTGCCAGGGCACCATTTCCTAAATGCCACCCTGGCAAAAGCCACCTGGTACACGACAGCAAGCCCTGATTGCCTTCAATAACAGCAGCAACGTCCCACTCCTGCAGCAGAGGCACAACAGACACCAGGGCAGGGCATGGGCTGGCTGGAAGGGAAATTAAAGATGATCCAGTCACGGGCAGGGACACCTCCCACTGTCCCAGGCTGCTCCAACCTGGCCTTGCACACTTCCAAGGATCCAGGGGCAGCCACAGCTCCTCTGGGAATTCCATCCCAGCCCCTCCCCACCCTCACAGGGAAGGATTTTGCCCTCACAGCCAAGAATTTCTCCCTGATATCAATCCAAACCCACTCCCTGTCAGGTTGAAGCCGTTCCCCCTTGTCCTGTCACTCCACGCTCCTGTAAAACCTCTCTCCAGGAGACATCCCTGCCTGTGGGGTGAGCAGGGATGCTGCTGCTTCTCCTGCTGCTTCCCCAAACATTTCTCTGCACTTTGGGTCAGCAGCCAGCACAGAAATTCCCGCTGCCCTTTCCTGCCTGGAGCCGGAGCTGTGCCGGGCACCGAGGCTGCACCGAGGCCGCTCCCAGCTGGGCACCAAAGGGGTCCCTGGGGCTTTATCCAGCTTCACCCCCACACTGCTGTGCCCTGCCCTGCCCCAGCACCTCCCCAGAGCTCTCCCAGCTGCAGGGGAGCAGCGAGGGCGTTCCAGGGGAACGGGGGAGGCTGCTGGGAACAGCATCTCCCACTCGGCATCGCTGAATCAGCGGCAGGAGGCCGGGCTGAGGCAGCAGCTGCTCCATATCCAGCGGCCCTGAGCCACAGCTCAGGTTTCCAGGTGCTCTGCCACCTGCAAATCCTTTCTGGGAAGTGCCCCAGAACACAGCACTGCCCCGGTGGGGTCAGGCCTGGCCTCCAGCCCCGCGCTGACCCTGCCCCGAGCGCCCGGAGAGCCCGGCAGGATGGGCTGTCCTGAGCCCTGGGGCTCACAGAGGGGTTCAGGAGCGGGGCAGGGAGGGCACAGCCCGCCCAGGGCATTCCTGGTACCCCAGAGGGCTCCACCAGCACCCCCAGCAAGGCACAGACCCTCCTCAGCCTCACCTGTTCCAAAGCACAGGAACACAAATTGCAGCCCCTGCCAACCCCGAGGTAGCAGAGACAAGGTTGGATTCTCTCTCCCTTGGAGTAATTAAAGCCTGGTGATTAACCCACTCATCAAACAGAGTCTAGACAGACTCTTCAGTGCAATTCAGGGCGAATCCACCCATTCTCCATTTCCCAGGGATACACACACCTTACTCCAGGCACCCACGAGGCACAGGCAGCTTTTAGCAACTCTCAAAAAGTCTTATTTCAACCAGCACAGGCTGGAGAGGGGCTGGAGAGGGGCTGGAGAGGGGCTGGAGAGGGGCTGGAGAGGGGCTGGAGAGGGGCTGGAGCACCAGGGAGCAGAGCCCCAGCACACACAAGTGTGGAAAACCAAAGGATTTGAGATGAAGGGGAAGAACAATGGTTTGGGTTGGGAGGGAGCTTAAAGCTCATCCCCTGCCACGGGAGACCTTCCACTAGCCCAGGCTGCCCAAAACCGCTGCTGATTGAGGGGAAAAAAAGCAGAATGAGGCTTTGTTTCTCCCCTCAGGGCACAAGAGGGACAGGTCGAACTCCCACCTTTCCTCCAGCTCCAACTCCCACCTCTCCTCCAGCTCCCTCTCCCTGGGTCTGAGGGAACCCTCCAGGCTTGGTGACAGCTCCCAGCTCTGAGCATCCTCCAAACCCTCCCACAGCCACGCTAAAAATGCATTTCCAGCTCCACACGAGGCCTCAGACCCTCGAAAAGGGCCCTGCAGAGATGCAGGAATCCACATTTTCCAGCCATCCCCATCCCAGCTTCCTGCTCCTCACCCCCATCCATCCCCAGGCACTGAAGACAGAACAAGGCAGCTGCTGCTTTGGGATTTTCCTTTGTTTTCACAGCTTTAGCGATTTAAAAAGATGTAAATATGAAGGAAGGGTCAATGATTCAACAGTGATTAAGCCTGAAATATTCCACTTAGTACCCATTAGACTTTGAAAACACCCATTATGTTCCCAGAGGTTCCCCAGAGCCCAGGCAGGCACTACCCAGCTCTGGGGAAAGCAGCTTTCTTGGAAGGCTGGGGGCATCTTGTGAAAATCCCGAGTTTATTTCAGTAGAAAGAAAAGGGGAAAAAAAAAAAAAAAGAAAAAGACAATAAAAGAATTAATGTATTGTAGGTTCTTAATACCATTTCCCCAGAGAGAGGAATAAACAACAAAGCCTAATGGAAATTTTCTATTCCCAAAACCATTTGCACTGTTGTTGTCTGCTACTAAAAGGAGATGAAAACATAAAAACCTCGGCAGCTCGAGCTGCTGAGAACTGCAGGGCTGAGCACTCCTGCCTTCCCCTGAAGGATAAAACTAAACCCCACCTGAGAGGGGAAGTTTCCACCTGACAAAACCATCACCCCCCCCTGCAGCTGCCTCCCAAGGACTCAGAGAATGCAAAGCTCATTGCACCGAGCACAAAACATCCTCCCAATCCCTCTGGAAAAGCCCAGGCTGGTGTTTCAGATCCTGAGGATTTGCAGCACTTTAGGAAACGTGTAATTAAGCAATGTGGTTCAATAAAGAGGCTGATTTGAGAGGGGAGCAGTGCTACTCACTGCAAAGGGAAGGAGCAATCCTTCAAATCAATCTGCTCCCAGCTGCACTCGTGATGTTCTAAACCACTATTGCAACCAAATAATCAGAGGAGAAATAAAATTAATTTACCAAATTACATTTGCTTTGTCTCCTGGAAGGCTGTTGAGAGGAGGAAGAGCCAACTGTGCTGTCTCAGGGGACACGTCCCCACCACCCACCCCAGACACCCCACGGGGCTGGGGAACCCCGAAGAGGTGCCCAAAATTCCTTCTTTAAAATCTGCTAAAGGAGGAAAGAGCTGCCAGCAGCACCTTGTGTTCCACCTCTGGCTGCTGCACTGGGATTCACCTCTGGAATGAGGAGGGACAGGCTCAGCTCAGATTGGGGAGGGCCAGGGGCAGAATGGGGCAGGCTCAGCAGAGCCCACGCTGGAAATAATCTGAGCAGAGCCGAGGATTTCAGTCCCCCAGCACAGCAGAGAACTCCTGATCAATAATTCATGGCCCAGACAGTGCAAGTGGCTTTGAGAGCTGGAGGAGAAACCGCAGGAATGATTTTGGGGATAAGAGGCAGCAGAGGGACAGACCCGGGGAGGGAAGGGGAGGAGTCCTTGGCATGGGCAGGGGAAAACCCCTGGAATTTCACTCCTGTCCGTGTGGAACAGGGCACCCTGGAGTGGTGTATGACAGGATGCTTGCCTGGCTGCAGCCCAGCTCTACCTATCCGGATGGACAGCTCGCTCCCGAAGTCCCGGCCAGGCACCTCCTCCTGCTTCTCCTTCGCGGCTCGCTGGTCACAGCTCAGGGCCAGGGCGGCGTGGGAAGGGCCAGTGAACCCCTGCAAGGCAACACAGACACATCAGGACATCCCAGAGCTGCCTCCTCCCAGCCCCACCCTCTGGCATCAGGGGGGTTGGCATTGGTTGGGATTGGTTGGGATGTGTCACAGCAGCTTCTCACCACTGCCCCAAGATGGGTCATTTGGGCTTGGAAGGGACCCCAAAGCCCACCCAGTGCCACCCCTGCCATGGCAGGGACACCTCCCACTGTGCCAGGCTGCTCCCAGCCCCAATGTCCAGCCTGGCCTTGGGCACTGCCAGGGATCCAGGGGCAGCCACAGCTGCTCTGGGCACCCTGTGCCAGGGCCTGCCCACCCTCCCAGCCAGGAATTCCTCCCCTGGGTGCTGTCACTGCAGCTCCCGATAAAGAGGAATCCAGGCTGGTGTTTCTGGATGTCCTCAGGTCCCTCAAACCCACCTGGAGCTACAAAACCAGGAGAAACCACGGGATCAGAGGCACAAGAGCACAGCTGGGAGGAGGGAAGGTGTCCCAGGGTGGGGATTTGTGACCTGGTGTCCCCAGCTCTGCCTGGGGAGCAGGACCCCGAGCCCCCTTCTCCCTGCAGGGCTGGGAATCCACCCCCAGGAGCACTCCCGAGGAAGGGTGTCCAGGCTGGGATCACCTGGAATCACCCCCAGGAACAGGGGTGCAGCTGTTGGGTCGATGGCAGCAGAACAAACCAGCACCCCCGAGCCAGGCCAGTAACAGGAGCCTCATGAGGGGGGGTCACAAAACCAAAATAAAGGTTAAAGATGAATAACTCAATTGTCTCCTCTCCCTCATTTGCATAATGAGCCTGAGCAGGGCTATTAATACTGATCACAGAGCTGCAGCTCAGCCAGGGAGCTCTCACCTCCCCTGACCCAGCACCTCCAGCCCGAGGAGCTGCATCCCTGTGGGAGCCCTCCCAGCACAGCTGGGACAGCCCGGAGGAACCGAGGAGATTCCCACAAAACCCGGAGGAGGAGGCCCAGGAAAGGAAGAGGGGAGCTCCTCTTGGCTAAGGAAGGAAGGCACTGGGAATGGGAGCTCAGGGGCTCATCCTGCTGCAGGGTGGTCTCCCCAAAAAAAGGAGGGAGCCATGGAATCACAGAATCCCAGAATGGTTTGGGTGGGAAGGATCCCATTCCACCCTGACACCCCCCACTGTCCCAGGCTGCTCCAAACCCCATCCAGCCTGGCCTTGGGCACTGCCAGGGATCCAGGGGCAGCCACAGCTGCTCTGGGAATTCCACCCCAACCCCTCAGGGAAGGATTTTCTCCCAGTATCCCATCTGTCCCTGCCCTCTGGCAGTGGGAAGCCATTCCCTGTGTCCTGTCCCTCCATCCTTGTCCTCTCCTGATAAACCCAGATGGATTTTCACCCCTGGAAAGGGAGCAGCATCCCAAAACACCAAACCCAAAGCGATCCCTGCAAACCTGCACCGAGAGAGGCAGAGGCAACTTCAGCTGGGTTTGGGAAGGGCAGGTGCCCTCCCTGCTGGTGGGGACAGTCTGTGACAACACGGGTGACCTTCAGGAAAGCACAGCCGACCCCAGCTGAGGCTGCTCTGAGTCATCCCAGCCCCGTGCCTGCAGGAGGCCCCTAATTGGAATGCGTCAGTGGGTTAAAAAACGTTGGAAAGAGAAGAGGAAAGGCAACTGGCGTTAATTAGTTCATGGCAGTAATTAGCGTCAGCTGAAATAACCACGGGGGTTGATTATTGCAAAAAGCAAGAGGGAGGGAGAGATTTGGACAGGAAGAACTTGGAGGGAAACTATTCTGGGATGTGGGAGTTCCCACTGCACTCCTCTGCTGCTGGAGTGACAGGGGAGAAGTTGTGGGGTTGGCCTGACCCTGCATGGAAAGGAAAATGAGGGAAAAATATCCTTTATATAGGAAAAAAGGTGTCCTTTACGTGGGGAAAAAAGGGATCCTTTTTGATAAAAAATGGGTATTCTTTTAGATTAAAAATAAAAATGTGCCCTTTTAGGCAAAGCAAGGATTTGGGATCACACCCCCCTACCCAGCAGCCTCATGCCCAAGATTTTAATGGATCTGAAGCCAATTTGAAAAAGAATTGAAGAGTGAGCAACACCTCTGAGAAATAATCTGCTCTTCTCCTCCTGGCCAAGGGAGGGGAATAAATTCACAAAGAAATAGTGATGGACTGAGGGAGATTTGGGCAGATCACTCAGTCCCAAAGCTGCTTTTCCAGGAAAGTCAGGGATGCTGCTCCTCCTGTGCAAGATTTTAACCTGGAAAATGCCCTGGGAAAGGCTCTGGAAAGCCCCAGGAAACACCAACCGATGGAGAAAGAACAGAATCCATTTCACTGCTCTCTTTAAAATAAATACAAAAACAACATTCCCACCTTGTCCAGGAGCAGACACAGAGATAAGGGGCGATAAGGAGGGATGGGGCCCGGAGGCTCCCGTTTCACACTCGATTCCTGATAAGGCACGGAGATAACAGAGCAGGAAGGGAAGAGCAGAGGGTGGCTCAGGGCTGCTCCTGCACACCCCGACAGAGCCCAGGGCAGCGATTCCCCCGTCCCACGGGGAGCAGCTCCAGCCCCACAAGCAGCAGGAAGGAGCTGAGGCAGCGCTGCCACGGGGATGGGGAAGGAAAGGTGCAGCCACAGACAAAAAAATCCCAGCCTTTTCCATCAGATCTGCTCCAGGAGCAGCTCCCACCAGGCTGAACCCTCCCTCAGCCCAGCAGCAGCCAGAGCCTCCCCTAATAACTGCCCCAGGGAAGTTAAACGGGGATCAGGGACGGCTGGACCCGGTTTATGCGCAGCTGATGGCACATTGTGGCGTTTCACTCCCGAATTCCCAGCACCTCGATCGCCGTCCCTGGGAAGGGCAGGCAGCAGCTTCAATCGGCAGCCTGGCAGGGCAGGGGGAGGAAATCACCTCCCTCTGTGTCCCCCCGAGCGTGGGGACAGCCCGGGGGTGCCACCGGAGCTGCCCCAGCTTTGGGGGATCCCAGCGGAGCCTCGGCAGTGCCAAAATGTGCAGCAGCGTCCGGAGCTGGAACCCCGAGCCTGGCACGGCAGGAGGGGGCAAAGTCACCAAAAATCCCCCCCAAACCCTGAGCAATCAGGAGTGGGAGGGAAGAATCCCACAGCCCTTCCAATCCCGGGATGGTGGAGCCTGTCCCAGCCAGCCCAGCACAGCTGGATCCCCAAACTGGGACAGGGAACATCCCACTGGCACCAGCCCCACCGAGGGGAGAGGGGCACAGCCCCGGTCCGTCCATCCAGCGTTCCTACTGAAAATACACACGGGGGTTTTCCCTTCCCGGCAGGGAGGGGGACACGGCAGGAATGCTGAGGGCAGGAGGAGGGGACACCCCGGCCATCCCCAGGCTCCTCGGGAAACCTGCGATGTTTCTTCCCAGAGGAGATGCCTGACGTGGCACAAGGGAGGGGTGGCTTTCATAACCTCCAGCACGACAAAAACAAAAGCACAGGAATGTTTTCCCGGCTTTTGCCAAAACAAACCCCGAACTATTTCTTCAGAAAACAACCCCCATCCCTGCAACATCGGGAGTTTCCTGTCACCAACCTCCTTCCCGCCAGGAACCCCGCAAGAACCTCAACCACAACCAGTAAATTCATTTTTTCAAGGGAATAATTGCTCCAAGCGGAGTATTTGAGCCCAGCAAAACCAGTTAGGATGGAGATCCACTCCCAGTTGTTTGCTGGGAGGAGATTTGCCTGTTCCAGCCATAGCCAGCTCTTGAGAGGTGTTTTCCTCAGAGGTGTTTTCCCCCCATCCCCAGCACCCTGAGCAGGCTGGGCAGAGGTTTGTGCCACGGGGCAGCCCCACGATGTGAGATTTGAGCTGTTTGCCATAACCCTCGGTGCCCCAGACGGGATTAACAGGAGCTGTTCCTGCACACATTGATTAAATCCTGACCTGGAGCAGTTCCACCCCTTTTCCCACTCCCTGCCTCCTTCCCACGTGGATTTTCACAGGTTTTTTGCCAGGGTGAGAGAAAAAACAAACAAACCTTCAATTACCAGCTCCCAGTATTCCCCTCAGTAACGATTTGCTGAGGGAACTGATGGAGAAGGGCGAGCTTTGGGGTGTGGGAGCTCTGGAAGGGAACTGGGAGGGCTGGCAGGATGCAGAGGGCTCAGCCAGCGATCCATCAGCCCTCAAATGAAGAGGCAGCCCATGGCAGCAGTGCCTAATTCCATTATTTTAACACACGGCTTCCTCTGGCTCCTCGTTATCCCTGCGGACGTGCGCGAGGCCCCGGCGCACGGAGGGAGCAGCACCAGCCCCTTCTGCCCCATCCCAGCCTGCAGGACCAGCCCCAGGAGGGGTTTTCTGGGGTTTAGCCCCACTCCAGGTCCTGCACAGCCCCATAATTACCCAAACAGCACCAAAATCCCAAAGAGACGCTGGCTCCTGGGTTGGCAGAGCCAGGGGAGCTTCCGACACCTTCCACAACAACCCCACAGGAGAGGCCCTTCCTTCTCCTCAGGGAGAACAATTAATGCCTTAATTCATTAGAGCAGAGAGGTGTGACAAGGGACAAGGCACTTCCTGATCACCAGCAAGGAGAAGCCAAACAACTTCTCATGGGATCATGGAATGGTTTGGGGTGGAAGGACCTTAAAGCTCATCCCATTCCATGGGCAGGGACACCTTCCACTGGACCAGCTCCATCCAAGCTCCTTCCAGCCTGGCCTTGGACACTTCCAGGGATAAATTCCTTTCCTTTGGGAGCCTTTCCAAGCCTGCAGATCCCCTGAGAGGCCAAGAGGAGACTCCCCCAGTCGGTGTTTCAGCCCCGTCAGCTCCAAAGCCTGGGGCCAGCAGATCCAAGTCCCACCACTGTCACCACCCCGGTGACAACCAGAGCAGGATGGGGGGGGCCAGGAACACACAGCACAGAGATTGTCCCACCCTGAGAGTGCCACAGACCAGCCCCGTGTCCCCTGTGGGACAAAGGCAGAGATCCCCAGGGTCCCAACACTGGCAGAGGGAGCCTCACCCAGGCTGAGCAGAGAGGAAATTTTCCCCCCAATTTCCCAGCAGTGTTTTCCACTCTCCAGCAGCTCCTCAGCCCAGTAAAAGGCACAGTGGAAAAAAAACCCCAAAATCCCACTGGATTAAGAGCAAACCTGCTTTACACCCCTGACCAGCAACCAGGAGCTGAGGGACCACCAAAGATCCACAGCAGCCCCTGTGGAATGTCCTCCCTTGGGCAGGTCCCTCCTGGGGGCACAGCAGGCACAGAGGGGGCTCCTGCAGCTCCTGGAGCAGACAGCTCGGGCACAGGCTGAGTCAGAGTTTACCCTGCAGCTGCAGCCCTGTGGGGAAGCTTCCCCCTCCTGCCATCCCCAGCCCACGGCAGAACCTCTCTGGCTGCTTCCCCTGACACGTTAATGGCAGGTTTGCCTTTCACCGTGGAGGGATTAATTTGGGGTTATGCTTTGAGCGAATTCAAAGGCACATTTTGAGATCAAAGAACAGCTGGGGAAGCATCCGTGGCCCTGGATGAACAGGGACTCGTGCAGGAGGAGATGGAGGAGATCCTTTTGTGCTCTTCCTTTTGGGAAACTTCTCCTCTCTGAGAATTCTGAGCCAGGCCCAAACTGAAATTGAAATTCAGTCAGCAAAGGCTGAGCCAGGAGGGGGGAAAAGCCCATGGAATATCAGCAGCCTTCCCAGCAATTCCTGCTCCAGGGGGAAAGAGGTGCAGGATGGAGAAGGGAGTGATGGAGAGAGGGGTATCCAGAGCAGGAGCTCAGGGAATGAAGAATTAAGCCAGGTTTTCTCAGTCCCTGCTTTTTTCCAGAGGGATTTTTTCCACCCCACTCCAGATCCCATCTGCTGTCAGCACTGAGGGACCATCCCATAAACCTGAGCAGGGCAGGAGGGAATTTAACCCTCATCCCATAAACCTGAGCAGGGCAGGAGGGAATTTAACCCTCATCCCATAAACCTGACCAGGGCAGGAGGGAATTTAACCCTCATCCCATAAACCTGACCAGGGCAGGAGGGAATTTAACCCTCATCCCATAAACCTGAGCAGGGCAGGAGGGAATTTAACCCTCATCCCACAAACCTGACCAGGGCAGGAGGGAATTTAACCCTCATCCCATAAACCTGAGCAGGGCAGGAGGGAATTTAACCCCCACTTGGAATCAAGGAGCTCTGCAGCTCCAGCTTTGGGGCTTCCCAAATAATGTTTTTATGAAATGCTTGATGCATAATGAGAGAGAATTCTAATTAAGAGCAGCTGACAAATTGCACTGTGGCAGTAAATAAGGATCTGCCTCCATTAATAAAATGAAATGCTTTGGTAGAAATTAGGATAATTAGGATTTTGTGGGGGTTTTTGGTAAATAATTCCGACCTATCCAGCCACCTCTGGATTTCAAGCACTAAACCCCCCCCCAGGGACAGGGCAGGGGTGGGAAGCAGCCAGGTGTTCCACAGATCCTATGGATAAACAGGTTGAAAAGAAACCCTTGGGGCTGCTGAGTCTTTCAGAGGATCCCATGGGGGGGCTTGGTGGTCAGCACCAGGGATTTCCATGGAATCCCACCCAGGACAGGAGACAGGGCTCAATCCCACACGGATCTACAACCTCCAGGTTGGGGTTAATTGATAAATTAATGAAGCCCGTGCCCAAGCTGGTTTATTTAGAGCTGCAAGGGAAGGATGTTTCCCAACAGAAGGCTTTGCTGCATCCCCAAAAATCCAAACTTTCCCTTCCTTCACTCTCAGAGCTGGATCCCTCCTTCCTCCCAGAGCCTGTGGAAAAGGTCCAGGCTCCACAAAGCCAAACAAACACAAGGGCTGCTGTTTGTTGTGCCCTGGGCAAAGGAAATCCGAGCGAGGCAGGAATGCAGGAGCCAGGCTGGGGCTCGGGCAGGAACCCCCATCCTCCCTGTCCAGGAGGGAAAGGCTCTGTCCCTGCAGCACCACACTCCAAAACTTAATAAAGCAGAAAATCCACCACCCCTGGGTTGCAAATCCTCCACCTAGGCCGGCAGTGAGGATGTGCAGCTAATTAACTTCCTAGGAGTCACAGCTGAACAGGAAAGAGCACATTAAAAAGGGAACTCGTGCCGGGCACATCCCGCAGGACTCGGCAAATTGCATCAGAGGACTCCTGATTCCGATGATAAATTAACACCAGCCACAGGACCCAGCACGTTTTCCACGTTTTTCCTGCCTCCTGGAATAATGAACCCATCAAATCCAGCTCCTGGCAAGGCAGGAGGGGGAGAAGCAGGAGCAGCTTCCTGGCTTTGCCAGGTGGGAGCACAGATGGGAGGATCCCGGGCGTCCTCCCACGGCACCCACGGCAGCACTGACTGCCCTGCTTTGTCCCACCACACAGAGAATCCCAAATCCCACAATTAGTGGGGCTGGAAAAGCCCTCCAAGATCACAGAGTCAAACCTGTGACAGACCCCCACTCATCCCCAGTCCACTGAGTGCCACGTCCAGGCCTTCCCTGGACACCTCCAGGGATGGGGACTCCAACCCCTTCCAATGCCTGACACTTTTCCCAGGAAGAAATTCCTCCTGAAATGTAGGTTTGTACCAGGAATCACTTCCTAGAGCCCCCTCTCCCAAAAAAGATGCTCCCCATGGTCTAACCCAGCTGTGGTTTAGCTCTGAGAAAAAAACTGTCACTTTAAACACCTTGATGGTCCTTCCTCCTCCTTCTCCTCCTCTTCTATGCACTATTCCCAGTTTCTCCTCCCAAAAGGGGACTTGCATGGATTTAGAAGGCAAAATATTCACCCTAAAGGCTCATTCTGAGCCAGACACCATCACTGGACAGGAGATGATCCTCGGGGTTGTTTATCCAGCTCTCAAAGCCTTCCCAAGGGTTCTCACCCAACACAGCCCCAAATTCACTGTGCAAAACATCCAGGCCCCAAACCATATTCCTGAACAGCTTTCAAGCCATGATTTGCACATCCAGAAAAGGGCAGGAGCACCAAGAAATTCTGTTTGGAAGGGGCCAAGGGGATTCAGCTCCCACCAGAAGCCTCCTTGCTCCCGATTCCCTCTGGCCTGTCCCACTGCAGATCCCCACCCTGCTCAGGGAAACCCTGGAGCAGCTGCAAAGCAGAGCCCCAAATATTCCCAAGATAGGTGTGAAACACAAGCCCTGGAGCCCAGAGAGGGATTTGGGCTGTGCTGGTTCTGTGGGATGAGGGGTCAGCACCAGCACCTACAGAACAAACCCCATGAAAGGCTTTTAAAGGGCATTTTAGTCGCTGTTTGTTTAAATCCAAGGAATGCTCTGCCCATCACAGGAGGCTTTATTGATTTTCTCTGTACTCAGGATCAAAAAAACCCACCAAACCTGTACTCAGCAGACAAGGAAAAAAAATAAAATCCAATGGAGATGGCATTTCCAGGCTGGAATTACAGCCCTGGCTCCCCATCCTCCCTCCCCGATCATCTTTTACACCCCAAGTATTGGCAGGCCCCTGGTTAGAGCTGAGTAATGGCCCAGCAGCTCTTCCCCGGATTAATCATTAACTCCTGCCCTCCTCCCCTGCCCCGGGAAGGAGCAGCTCCCAAGGGACACCCCCAGACCCCAGGGAAGGGACACCCCCAGACCCCAAGGAAGGAGCAGCTCCCAAAGGACACCCCCGGGAAGGAGCAGCTCCCAAAGGACACCCCCAGACCCCCAGGGAAGGAGCAGCTCCCAAGGGACACCCCCAGAGCCCAGGGAAGGAGCAGCTCCCAAGGGACACCCCAGGGAAGGAGCAGCTCCCAAGGGACACCCCCAGACCCCAGGAAGGAGCAGCTCCCAAGGGACACCCCCAGGGATGGAGCAGCTCCCAAGGGACACCCCCAGGGATGGAGCAGCTCCCAAGGGACACCCCCAGGGATGGAGCAGCTCCCAAGGGACACCCCCAGACCCCCAGGGATGGAGCAGCTCCCAAGGGACACCCCCAGGGAAGGAGCAGCTCCCAAGGGACACCCCCAGGGAAGGAGCAACTCCCAAGGGACACCCCCAGGGAAGGAGCAGCTCCCAAGGGACACCCCCAGGGAAGGAGCAGCTCCAAAGGGACACCCCCAGATCCCAGGGAAGGAGCAGCTCCCAAGGGACACCCCCAGACCCCAGGGAAGGAGCAGCTCCCAAGGGACACCCCCAGGGAAGGAGCAGCTCCCAAAGGACACCCCAGGGAAGGAGCAGCTCCCAAGGGACACCCCCATGAAGGAGCAGCTCCCAAGGGACACCCCCAGACCCCAGGGAAGGAGCAGCTCCCAAGGGACACCCCCATGAAGGAGCAGCTCCCAAGGGACACCCCCAGGGATGGAGCAGCTCCCAAGGGACACCCCCAGGGAAGGAGCAGCTCCCAAGGGACACCCCCAGGGATGGAGCAGCTCCCAAAGGACACCCCCAGATCCCAGGGATGGAGCAGCTCCCAAGGGACACCCCCAGGCCCCAGGAAGGAGCAGCTCCCAAGGGACACCCCAGGGAAGGAGCAGCTCCCAAGGGACACCCCCAGACCCCAGGGATGGAGCAGCTCCCAAGGGACACCCCCAGATCCCAGGGAAGGAGCAGCT
>JACBWW010001139.1:0-15760 GCA_020086605.1 Lanius collurio
GGCTCCGTGCACCTGTGGCACAAGAGCCACCAGCAGCCAGCTAGTATTGTTTATTGCTAATGAGGCACATAATTGCTGCAGTTAATCCAGCTTCTGAGGTTACTAGGTAGAGGGAAGAAAACTGCAGAGAAACTGGATAGGGTTACAGAGTGAGCAGAGTGTCTCCAGCATTTAATTTAGCTCTAATAAGGCAGTTAGTGTTAGATCTTGACTGATTGTTAAAGAGCACTTACTGATGTTAATAACCACAATAATCAACTATAACTGGCATAAATTAATTCAGCATTACAATACAGAAGTAATAAAATGGGTAATCATTATGCTCTTTAAATTATATTAATGTGCACATTCAACCATATCAAATGGTTTAACTGTTCACCAATATAGTAATAGTAAATTAATTTGGAAGAAATGCAATGCAGCAAACAAACCCTAATTGCCATTTAATAAGTATGGTAATTTCAATTTAATTTGGCTACACTGTCCTGTTGAAAGGGAAAAAACTAAAATATGTAGAGTTAGGAAAATATCTTTAAGTGGTTCAACATAACTAATTGAAAGAAAGCTCTCCAGTTCTGAGGCCTCATTTCTCTGTGTTTGGTTCTCTCTATATTACAGTCTCCTCTGGCCCTCCAAAGCCTGCCTTGCTCCAGCTTTGCCTTTGATATTGATCCAGCCAACAAGCAGCTGGTTGTGAGTCCCCAAATGTCTCAATACAATATTGACAGAGTGTGCCCAAGTGTTTTATTAACAGATTAAGGGACAAGAAAAAATACAGACGTATCTTATCCATCTCCTCAACCCAGGAATCTCAAAATAACATGAATCCTTTTAGGAAGCTGTGTTGGAAGGAGGCAGCAGTGTTGGAAGGAGATTAAAATTTTTATAGAACTGTGGGTATGTGGTACCCAAAGGTCAAGGTGAATAGAAAATGGATTTCAGCCCCCACTAAATGCTAAATGCTAAAGCTGCAGCACACTTCTTTTAAAGCTTTGATGCTGTGCAAATAAACCAGAGGCAGGGAGATATTAATTAAACAGCCAAGACAAAGAATCTACAGCTGCCCCTGCTGTAGTCCCACAAGGGATCTGGATGCTGCTTAGCCTTTGTATCAGTAAATACAAAAGTTCCCATTTCAAATCCATGTCCTCAGCTAAGGCTTATTTCCTTACTTGTGTATTGCAGTCAGGATGTAGTTGGCAATTCTCTGCCTGCACTTTTGTTGTGTTTTGTTTTCACATATCACCATAACAGTCTCCTGGCTCTCTCTCCACATTTCAGTGGTTGCATATAAGTGGAGAAAGCAGTTCTTGCAAGGAAAGATGTCTAAGATAAGCAGCAATGCAGAGACAAACCAGGCAAGAGATTGGAGCACAGATCTGTGGATGGGGAGAGAGGGGCAAAATTCTGAGCTTTCTGTCTCTCCATTCCTGCCATCAATGTAAAGCCTGAGATCCCCCTGAACTCTGGACTGGTTGCAGCACTAAATGAAGTGCTGCTAAATTACTCTCTAAAGTAATTTAGTATCTTCCCATTAAAAAGGTATAAAGTAAATAACAGACCTGCCAAATGCATTTTCAAAAAGATTGGGGTAACCACCTCCTATTTACAACTACTGTTTTCAAACAGCTGGAAAAATGTCTTGAAAAGTCTTTTTTGCACTTTTTGCAAGTAGAATCCTTGAAATTTCCACTTGGTTGTGGCTGTGCTGCTTTCTGCTGGTAACCCAGGAGATGCTTCTGAGCTTTGGAGCTGCTGATTGTAACTGATTTGGAAGCTGAATGGCAGCCACTTGGCAAAGTCCTTCAGCAGTCAGGTAGAGGTTCCTCTGAGCTCTCTCCATGAATAAAAATCAGAGGGGATTCTCTTTCAGTCAACAGGACAAGCTGAACAATCAACTTGGTCTCCTGGGAGAGAGGTGGGGGGAAATATATATAAAAAATCAGTCAGTTCTGAAGACACTTAATCTGCCTCTTTTCTACTGGGGAATTAGAAAGCTGGAATTGTCATTATGTTGTCATTTTATATCTTCAGTGAAATACATCTTAATTCCTGGTGCAAGAATCAGAATCTCTTTGGATTCTTTTGATAGGGAGACCTACCCATTTTGAGATGAATCAGACCTTTCTTTAGAAAAGTAGCAGCATATAACATTTTAGCATTAAATTGAGTTCATACTACTTCTAAGAGGAAAAATGAGCCTTACTCTCTGCTTTTAAATCTCTCATAGTTACTTTGCCTGATGTCAAAGCCAAACACAGCTGCCATGGAGGAGGACTTGCTTCTCTTCCTGCTTGTCTGAGTCTCTCCACAAACAGCAGATCAGGACATGCAGGTGTATGAGATGTTGTCAGCGTGGCAAATCTCTCTCACCTGGGGAAGCCATTTCGTTTAATTTATCTTGAATATTTTTCTGTTCTTGGCACTTTCCCCTGGGCCATAGGAGAGGAAGTATGGCCTTCTTATTGTGATCTACTGTGGGAGTGTTCTCACACACTTAAAGCACTTGCTTGGGTTATCTTCTTAATTGCTGATCTCCAGCTCTGGGAGGAGTTACCCCGTTGTTCTTTGCTGCCATATGAATTTTTCCTTTCAAATTATCCTCCAAAATGACTGAACATTTCTATGAGAGGCAGAACCAGGGTGGCCCTTGAGGAGTGAGAATACCAAACTGTATCAGAAGGTTCAGCAAGCTTTCATTATTTTCCCAGGCAATCATATGGGTCTGAATTTGCTCCAGTTCAGTGAGACCCAGAGCCCCTCCACATCTCCAGACACTGCAAATGGAAAGGCACAACATATTACAGAAAATCTCAAGATACATACAATAGAGTTTTACTTTATTGACTGTGTGTTTTGAGGTATCAAAGGTCATAATGAGAGAGGGAAGATGGTTAATTGTTCCAAGCCAAAAGACATTGTTACAAATTCAGCACCAGCAGCTTGTAATTAATTTCATGTGACTGAACAGAAACACAGACATCACAAAAGTAGAAGATTCATAGTTAATTTAAAAAAATAATTTCTTCTTTATTAGTCAGGGTGGAAGAAACTACTATTTTCAGGAAGTGCCTTTTAGTTATAAGCATTTTCCTTCTAGTTGATATTTACCTCGGTGCTTTAGCCCAGTGTGTATCATAAATTCACTTACCTAATAATCCATGCCAAAACATATCCACAAAGCATTTATTGAAATTTGACTGGTTCGAAACGGCTGAACTTCATTCATATGAATGAGGAAAAAGGGAAAGAGGAGAAAATGATAAACGAGATCATCGGTGTGAGAGAGGAATGAGTCATGATGACGTCAGCACCCGGGCAGATGACGTCACGCCGCTCGCCCGCTCCTGGCGCTATCGGCGGGTGTTTAGCGCCACCTCGTGGCCACATGCTATACCCAGGGTTTTTTCCTCTTTCTTACTTTTTTTTCTTATTTTTGTATGTGTGTGTTCAGCAGAATGCTTGATTCGCCTCATGAATGCACTTTGAGATGCGATTGCCTCAAAAAAACTGTGCTTTTCTCCACAGGTAACTTCACACAGTCCCTGTAAAATAATGCATTTCAGATGCTGCACTCTTATGTACTGTGAAGAAATAAACTCAAAATAATAACCTGTTTTTTTTTAAGAAATGGCTGAAGAGAACATGCCATTCTGACAAGTAATTGCATCAATTATTAATGGTAAAAAGTACTTTACCTTTTTTTTTTTCCCCCACAACACTTTATATAGACACCACTGATTTACTTCCACCAAAAAAGGCTCTGTTTGTCACCGTTATCACACAGATTCTAAATTAAGGTGGAGGATTTACTAAACAATATTTTTTCCCCACTATTACTGTGATTACTTTTCTCAGAAAACATTCCTTATTTACATGAGAGCTGTTAAGTAACTTTAAGAGCAAGAGGAATCTGTAGTAGAGGCCAGCTGAGTTCAAACTTTCTGTGCAAAGCAACCAATTTTTGTGACAGAAGCAGAACAAGAACTGGGTCCCTCCTGAAGAACTTTTGTGGACAAATAATTGTTGGTCACCTTTTGCACTTGCATAGTACAAGCATTTCTCCAGCACCCTTTAAATTTGGCAAAACTTATGCTGCAAGGAAATAAATGTATTGTGCATTTAGATTTTGCTGTCTTGCTTGCTTCTCCCTACAATGTGAGGTGAGCAGGATTAAACCTCGTGGCCAGGAGCCAGTGGCAGGGAGCAATATGAATATTTATGGCAAATTATTATGAAGTATGTTTGAAATGTAAAGGTTAAGAGATTAATAGTCCTTCCCAGTAGTAGATTATCTTTAATTTTCCCCTCAGCATTTGGGCATGGTCACAGCTGCTGATTCAGAGGGATTACACTGGTAATGTTTCAATAAACAGTGAGCACTACTGGCAGTTCATAGAGTTGTTTCCTGTGCTATTTACTGAGAAAAATAATTCCCTAATCAATATAGTTAATTCCCTGTAACAGTTGGGTTGTAACTATCTTGGCAGAGTTTTAAGTACTTTGATGTAGTAATTCTACATCACACCACACAGATGTAAGCAGGCAAGGTAAAAAATTGGGGCTGTTTTGCTTCATAGGGCTGGCTCAGAATTAAAGTCAGAAGTTAGTACACTCATCAAACATAAGTGATAAAAAGATCCTTCACATCCTACAGAGGCTGAGCAAAATTTGACAAGATTTTTTCTTAGCTTATGAGGTTTTGAGATTTGTTCCCTTCTCCTGTGTACCTGACAGTGTTTTTCTCATTTCAGCTTCAATGGAAATCATTTTGCTTTTGGATCAAACCATATATTTTTATTTTTTTCTCACAGAGACTCAAAGTCCCCAGTGGAAATGTTTGCAAGGAATATTTGGTATTAATCATATCACCCTACCTTATTTCTAAAAGCACTCAAATTATTCTTCTCTTTACTTTATTTTCAGCCTCTCACTCTCAGAACACCAGAAGGCCTTGCTGGCCCTAACTCAAAACACTTCTGTGTAACCACTTGTGAAAAGCACACCAGAATTTTCATAACACTCTCTATGTCCTAACTCATCCTCCATGCAAAATAAACTGGGGACGAGGTGGTGCTGAGCATATTAGGCCCTTTTTGTGTCTCTTAGAGACTTTTACCTGGGAAATTTCCTAAAATTCCTTTTGCACTCCTATCTTGCTCTCCATATTAGACACTATTAAAGGAGAGAAAATTTTGTGACAAATCCCAGAATTTTGTGATTTTGTATCATACATACAGGACAGAACTACAAATAAATAGGGTGTCTTTTAAAAGACAGTGCTGCAAGTACTATATTTAAATCTACAGGCACTGATTGAGTGAAAAACTAAATCAAAAATTTTTCAGTCATTTCCACTTAAAGTACTAGCAAATTTCAGCAGGAAAACCAATACAACAAAACTAAAAGGAAGCCTTTTACAGTGTTTATCTTGGAACTTAATTTATTGAATTTATGCAATCACTTTTTCCTAGTTTTTATTCCAATTGCACAACAGGAAACATGTAAGTAGATTGTCTGCAAAAATGCAATATGGAAAAATTTCTACTTAGTCTAACCTGATTGCCTACATGGCAAACCCTAGAACTATGATCTTCAGGAGTTCTTTAAAGTAATTTTTTTCTACCTGATCATATGAAAAAAATTATCCTTTCTTCCTCAGTCTCTAAGAAGATGACCTTTGCCTCTCTTCTCTCAGGAGACCTCACCTAGAGGGCTCTGTCCAGCTCTGGGGGCCTCAGCACAGGAGGGATTTTGACCTCCTGGACACAGGAGAGAGGAGGGCCACAAAGATGATCCAAGCACTTCTCCTGTGAGGAAAGGTTAAGAGAATTGGAGATTGTACAGCCTGGACAAGAGAAGGCTCCATGAAGACCTGACAGCATCTTCCACTACCTGTAAGAAGCTGGAGAGGGACTTTTTACAAGGCCATGTGGTGATTGGACAAGGGGAAATGGCTTTAATTTGAAAGAGGGAAGGGTTAGATCAGATAAAAGAAGTTTTCTGCTGATATGGGTGATAAAACAGTGGAACAAGTTTCCCAGCCAAGCTGTGGATGCCCCATGCCTGGAATGGTCAGATTGTGTGGGGCTCTGAGCAACCTGACCTAATTGCAGATGGCCCTGCCCATGGCAGAGAGGTTGGACTAGAGGGCCTTTAAAAGGTCCCTTCCAATTAAAAAATTTTATGATTCTATGATTTTATAAGTCTATTGATCTTGGATTTAGAGATTTAGAGTGAGACATCCTCTCTTTCCAAAATATTTTTTATGTAATGATAGAGCTGAAGCTCTAAAGCCTGTAGATCTCCATGGTCAAATAGAGAGAATGATGCAAAGTTACATCTGGGGATATTTCTGTTAAATCCAGCACACATGACAAGGGAACTTTTAGACAGCTAAAGTAAAACTTCTTCTGAACATTTCCCTGAGCAGTCCCCTCTTCCATAAACAATTTTAGGTACCTTGGAAATAAGGCACAAAGTGTAGCAAATGGGCTTTGAAAGCCAGCCTGTTGTCTTTAAATGCACAGATACCCCTAAGGGGTAAGGCCCAACACTTCAGCATTGACATGTAGATGAAGGTGTCTGAGGAACAGCAGGAATGGGCCAGCTCAGGAGCATTAAACATGCACTTTGTCACTTCAGATTATTTCCTTTCTAGCAATTGAAACAATTAAGACAAATAAAAATATTAGACATTTTATAGGTGAGAAACAAAATGTAAAAGAGACAGTCTACCTTCAGGCTTTATCAAGCTAGGCTTGTACAAATTTCTGTCTCTCTTGAGAGCCATTCTGCTAAGTGTTTCAAGAGCTTCTCCAGGAGAGACCATCAACTCTCACAACAGCATCTTCAGGTTTGTCCTCTAAGAGTGGCTCCAGTCTGTGCCACACGAGTCTTATTCCTCTTTAATCTCAGATGAAGGACACAATGAGTTGGCTGCAGTGCAATGGTCCTAAGCTGTAAACCAAGATCATTGCAGGACAGAGAGAAAAACAGACACCATCCCACCAGTCCCCAATTTTGTCACTTGAGCATACTGCTCTGCATGCTGTGGAGAAATCCCAGGTCTTTGTCATCTCCTCCAGCACTCAAATCTCTCTGTAAACTACCTTGTCACCCTATGACCTGTTAGCATTTCCCAAAGAAAGATATTTTGTGTTGGAGAAAATCCTGGTCACGTTTTGCCAAGATAGGTCCATGTTACTCATAGAAAAATCCCCAGTGTGCTTAACAAACCTGGTGTTTAGGTGACACTTTTTGTACTGAACTGGCCACAGTTTAAAAGCACCCACTGGTGCAATCTCCCTGCCTCTTTTCTGGGCTGCTTTCCAGCCCCTTCTCTCTAGGACTCTTGCAGACTCTTGAATGCTTCAGGCTGCAAGGATAGGACACCTTTAGGAAACACACATGCTAAAAAAGCATTCTAGGACTTATTGGAGTTTAAGACAAGTTTAGAGAGCTGAGGAATATGAGGATATTTAGCTTTCAATAAATCTCAAGGAAATGTTTCTGTGTTTGCTCAGTCTGTTCCCAATGTATAAGCATGTTCAGAGGAGTCTCTCTGGGAAGCCATCTGGTTTGTCAGAGCACAGCATGTACTATCTTCCCTTGTTGCCAAATACATGCATTCAATTAATGATAATCATCTGCTGCTTCTACACAGCAATACATTTTTTTCCCCCCCTTTCCTGAGTAGTATTAGCCAAGTTTTGCATAATCACCTTAGGAAACCTTGGTGCTGAAAATTTGATTTCCTTCCTGGCCTGCAGCGTACCAGTGGGGTCTGACACAGCTCTTGCTCGTGGATGGGGAGGAAGTGGAAACACAAGAGCATTACTTTCTCTCACACGTTCACAGCTGGGCTCCCAGGCAGAGTCAGCAGAAAAAAAAATATTCCATTGCCTGCAGAAATGTCATCAGGACTTGAGGGGTGCTGATCCAGGAGTAATAACTGCTCTGAGAACAGCTGCTTCATCCACAGAGATTTAGCATTTCCACCAAGGAAACTGTTTAGCCTGTTTTCCTATCATGGAAAAACTCACTTCAGATGTGATTGTGAACAAAGGCACAACAACTCTTTTAATGCAAAAGCAAATGCACAGAAAAGAGAAATTGCATTCAGGACTGCACCAATTCTGAAACCATCCTCAATCATATTTATGTTACATATCAAATGATAAATGTATAGGGAATAAATTTGAAATGGAGAATAATTATCTAAAAGACACTTCATACACATTCCACACTTTATACACGTGCACACTTTATCAGTTACATTTTCTTTCATATCTTATCCTAAAAGTAAATTGTGACCAAAGTGGATCTGCCTTGGAAAGTGAATGTGAATTGTCCACCCCTGGCTGAGATCAGGACAGCCTCAGGTGAAGACATGGGGGGAGTTCAGAGCAGCAGAACCAGACAGCAGCTTTATGATGGCACACCACAACTACAGACCATTCCAACACCTATAGAAAAATACAGTTTTCCAGTAGAAAAAGTTTTTACATGGGCTGCCTTGTGAAGATGTTTCAGTGCAAACAAACCAAAAGCTTTTCCACGTGACATGCAGACAAAATGGGACCTTACACAGACAGACAAAAAGATGCATTTAAAAGCTATTGCTAAACTTGAATAAAAACCATCTGTGCAGAATTATGCTGGTTCTCTCACTGCATAAAAATAGAATAGAAAGGAAAAGTCAACTGAATAATTAACATGTCCAGGTGTTGGGAGTCCCCTTAGAGCACTGGGAGATGTTCTTAACCAGGAGGCACTGACAGTTTCTGGAGTTTTCTTCCTCTTGTGTCCGTGGTACCTTTGTTGCTCACTGCATGCTGGGTACATGCTCATGCAGGGTTTACATTTTCACAAACTGTAATTTTCTTAAGGTAACTCTTTACTCCCTCTTGTGGCTCTTTAGAAAAATATATTAATTTTACAGCTGGATTATGTTTTTCATAGCATATATTTGATAAATAGGTCATATTGTTGGGTTGTGAGTTGTATTCATTAAATATATTCCTTCCAAAACACAGTAGATTACAGACAAATTTCTGTTCAAATTTATCTATGCATCTATTTTATATTTCAATAATTATATAAAGTACCTTGAGAAATATTTTTGACATAAATTTTCTGTCAAGCATATATGAAAATTGAACTTTTTTTTTAGGAAAAAACCCAAATTTCAGGAGTACATTAGCTGACTTCCAAATAACACTTTTTACCAGTGCATAAGCACAAAGATATTTTTAACATATGGAATTCATTTGTATAATCAAGTTTTCAGGATGCAAACATAACCTCTGGTCTGGCCACATGAGGCAAAAATTCATTTTTTTTTCTTATTGTGTGCTGATTCTGGGTATATTCCCCCTGAATGCAGAGAGAATAGGAATGAGCTGTGGCACTTGTGCAACAAGGGAAGTGACAGAATTCATTATTCCCATGGCCCGTCAGTGATCACATTCCATTCCTGTTGGCTGTCACCTTGCACACATCTCCCACAGATGCAGAATACTGATGGGAGACACTTCTGAGCTTTATTTCTCCTTTTCTGTTTACCAAATACCTTCCCAGTGGGCCAAAGCCCCTCCAACTTCAACAGCATCAAAACTGTCTCTTCCCCATATTCATTATAGTAACTTATGCTAATCTTTTTCTAATTATTACTTGAAACACTTCTCAAGAAATCAGTGTGGAGCTGAAGAATCAAAGGCCAGGAGCTTTTCAGAGCATGTGGGTGACATTTGAGTGTAACTCCACATGTGAACACTAAGAGTGGTGGCAAATAGGAAAAGGTAACTCAACCCTTTTTCCCTTTTAATTTTATATCTTCCACCAGCTAAGAATGTGCCTGTGTTGGTAACATTTGAATCCTCAGTTACCCAAACATGAACCTCAGTTCCAGGTCCTTTAGCCAGCAGTCTCCACAGGTGAGGCTGTCACCAGTTTTCCCCTACTGTTATATCAGTTGTGTTCAGATAAATTGGCTGAACTGTAACATTTTCCTTCTCCAGACTTCTTTAGTTTTGAATTTTGCAATCAAATATATGCAGGGCATGGGCATATGTTTGATGGCAACACACAAGAGTAATTTTGTGCTTCAGATTCTTGGCTATGATGTCTTTAAAAATAGGGAAAAAAAAGGAGGAGTAGAGATTAGGAGGCATTTGACTTTAGATGGATTTCTTTAAGTGAAAAGAAGTACTTTTTTTTTATTATTTGGAACAAACATTATTTTTTGCAAATATAAGGGCTCTGGAGAAAGATCTCTGATATAAATAAATCTCTGTGGTAAGCTTGGAATTCTGTGTCTCCTTCTCTTGGCTTTTGCTGCAGAGATATTTCTTTGAGTCCATTGAAAACTAGAACAGATTACAAGGTCTTAGTGACTCAGAAGTGCAGTCTATAATGCCTGACTTCCACTGAAACACCCAGTCTGTGAAGCTTCCAGAAGCCAACACTGTTCATTCAGAGATAAAACCAGCTCAGTTCTGATTTTCAGCTGTGGACAATGCACTGAGGAACAAGAATCAAAGGTCTATTTGCTTGTCCATATCTGGGTGATGACTTCTTACCCAGGACAGAAAGCAGGGAATGAGATAAAGTCACAGAATTAATTTCCTTGGAGCCTGAAAAAGAGGAATAAACCCAAACAGATCCAAGCACTCTTATTTGTCTTAAAATGTTTCAGACTTTGAAGAGAAAACTCACCTAGAATAGACTAGATTACATCTGTGTGGGCATCAGGAGAGCATTCCTTTGTTTTTTCAGAGTATGATTGTCTATTTGCTTGTCCATATCTGGGTGATGACTTCTTACCCAGGACAGAAAGCAGGGAATGAGATAAAGTCACAGAATTAATTTCCTTGGAGCCTGAAAAAGAGGAATAAACCCAAAGAGATCCATTTGTCTTAAAATGTTTCAGACTTTGAAGAGGAAACTCACCTAGAATAGACCAGATTACATCTGTGTGGGCATCACCACAGCACTCCTTTGTTTTTTCAGAGTATGATTTGGCATCCCTTTCCAGCCTGCTGGGAGCAGGGTTTTTAACAGGTTTATTTTAGAAGCTCCCCCCAACTAACTGAGTCTATCACAAGGAATCATTTAGCACGGGGCTGTCCTCCCTGAGTGCTTCTGCTGCCACATTTCTCAGCCCAGCAGAGCACATTTCAGCGTGGCAGAATGCAGTGTCCCTTGGGTTATTCAGCAGAGGAATGGTGTGGGACAGAGAAGTTGTACATCAAGATGCTGAAATATCCAGGAAGATTTTTCCTCAGGGAGTTCCAAAGTAAAATTTTTGACAGGGCAGGTGTGTAACCACTGAGTTATTTATTAGACAGCACTAACACAGAAAACTGCAGTCAAGGTTTATCTTTAATTTGGCATATTCTTTCGAAGTAGCAATTCCATGGGGAAGCAATGACTGCTCTGAACTGCTTCAGCTAAAGAAAACTAACAGTGTGTAAGAAAGTTTGTAATTATTCTGAATGCAGAAACAGGCTCAGCAATCACTGAAGACCAGGGACAGGAATTTAACTAGGATTGATGCAGAAAGGATGAGGTGGGAGTATCTTTTCTTAGCTTACAAGCTTTGCAGAAGTCAGACATGATGCAGGGAGCTAAAGTGAAAAGTAGTGGTGTCTTGGGCTATTTGGTTTCTATATAAATATCCACACATGACAAAGAACAGAAAGTGGAGGGGAAACAGCACCAACTCCCCCTCCTGCCCCAGTAATCTCTGGGTGTCATTTTACAGGATGTGGTGAGAGTTTACTGGGTTTTGTGTCCCTCTTCATGTCCCTATTAAGGTATCTCTGGAGATTTTTGGGTGCCTGTGATGGAAGCAGTGCTGCCATTTCCCCCCACAGCTGTACTTACTAAATGTGTGTCACATTCACAGGCTATTTTTATAAAGTTACCTGTTGCATCCAAATGCTGAATAAATGTACCAAATGCTACAGCAAATGCCACACTCAATTCTTATTGAGTTGGACTTCTGGGAAAATGGGTATTTAATAAATGAGAAAAAAATTAAAAGGAAAGCTGGACTCAAAAAGCAGGGGAAAGGGGGCAAGAACTAGAGAATATAAAACTGATGTATTTCCTTATGCATCATGCAAATAAGAGCTGCAGAAAAATTAAGAAGCTAAATTCTAAAAGCCTCTAGAATACCATGAAGAAATGAAACAGCTCCACCAGCAAATACAGACTGGTGAGGACTGACTGCTCTCTTTGCCTTTGTGGTCTTCCACTAAGAACACCACTTATTTTCTCTTCACTCATCTGAACACACAGCAAACTTAATTTCAGGCTAGGATGGGTACTCTGGCTTGAGAAGATATTTTCTCATTTTGCTGTTGTGTTGGAAATCTCCTCCCCCATGTACTCATGCACATGAAACATTTACTAAGACATACCATAATTTTGTGCAAATTTTGCTCTCCCTTGTACTTCTTGGTACGTAATTCTGGTTGGAATAAATATAAATAAAAGAATGGCATTATTCTGGTTGTAATAAATATAAATAAAAGAATGACATTCACTTGCTTACACCAGAGTTTATGGACAAAAACTCCTTTCTAGCTGCAAACACTGTCTCTGAATACTTGTGGACACTCTTTTGTTTGTTTGTTTTCCCTCCAGTGCAGCCATGTTTGCCAAAAAAACCCCATACTAACATACCTAATGCACTTCACATGCATTATTTCAAAATATTGTCTCTTGTGTAAAATAAATATGCCACAAATGCTTCCTTATCAAGTCCCCTTATTTGGGTTTGGTTGAAAATAATGAAAATACATGCTGAACCAAACCCTGTGAGAAGTTTGTCTTTTTAATCCTGTTTTCCTCAGTGCCACAATGGCATTCTGCCTCTACTTACATTTGTTTAAATAAAGTTTTTTTTTTCTAAAACCCATTTAAACCCCCCCAACCACTTACAGTTATTGCTCTTTCACTTTAATTCCTTCTTTCTTCCATCCCCTCACAGCATTTTCATATTCACTGTTGTATAAAATAGGGTTGGGCATTTTACCACTGGGTCCAATGAAATCTGAACTGGTTTCTGCCAGCCTCACAAGTATAATTTTAGACTGCTATTTATACTATTAATTAAATGAAACAGAGAATATGGAAGAAGAGAATTAAGTTGTTTCTTTTCCATCTTGTGCTTTTATTCTGTGTGTGCAATATATCCATTCAATTGCACTGAGAAAACATAAAAGAAAAATTAAAATAGAAAAAACCAGTTTTGATGTGAGATGCAACAGTTGCTTAAATATATTAAAGTCTCTTCAATTTCCTTCTTAGATCCTGGCATCATTGATGTATTTGAATTCAAAATTTTATCATTCAAACTATAAAGAAAAGTCTTCAGGTGAAATAAATTTCTTCTTTACAAATCCTCAGATGAGCCCTCAGTAGTACTTTTTTAATTATGTCTTCTCCTTGCTGCCTGTCCCTAAAATGCATTTTATTTTCTTGTGTGGATTTTCTTTTGGTTCATCTTTTTTTCATTTGGTGAGTGAGGGCTGACGCTTTTTGTGGAAAGATTTGGTTGAAGGAATGTAACAGCTTTTTTATTCTCAAAATGAACTAATCTTGGCATCTGATTTTGACACTTCCCAGCTCCAACTGACCCACACTGTAAATCTTATTTGAATTGATGTAGCTATTTCAGCCTTGGGAGAGATGTTTTAATACTTTGGACTCAAATGCTTCAAAGTATTGAGCCAAACAATACTGAATCTCTCCCTGAGTTATCCACACTTCTGCTGACCCCAGCCAGAAACCCGAGGGGTGTGCAGAGATTTGGGAATGGGGATTTAGGAGTAGGAGCTGCTTTGGGAACTGAGGGCTCCCCTTGCCCTGCAGTGCCTGGGGGTTACCTTTGCTTTATGGGAAGTCTCATTTTCAGGTGCTGTTGGGTGGATCCTTTCATGCAAATTAACACAGTATCTGACTGCAGGAAACCCCTTGAATGTACTCTTTACATTTTTCAGGTTAAAGATACTGTGGGTTGAGGATTTTTTTGCTAAGAGCAGAGATGTTAATAAATATAGCATGCATGCACAGAAAAACTATCTGTACTTGTTATGAAGAAAGGGTGGAGAATATTTTCTTTGGATCATGTTGATTCCATTACTTTTAAACTGTCTCAAAAGCCTCTAAGAATGACAGGATGGCTGTGGGTGTAAATAAGATTTTGACAGGAAGGCCACATTCTCTTGACTTTAAAGCCAGATGCTCATAGCAAGACTGTCATTGTCTGAGAGGTTTGAATTTCGTGTTTTGAATTGCACTTGAGAAGTTTGAATTGAATGTTTTCTAATGTACTTGGATTCAATGACTAATTTCCTACTAGAAAACTGATATTCTTCACCTTTTCTTGGGTTATAACTTTCAACACTCCCAGCTATCTCTAATGTCACATCATCCTTTCCACCACCACCACCAAAGGCCTTCTTGGATGGAATTTGCCCATTTGGTTCTCAGGATTCTGTTCAGAATTTGGCCTGCAATTCCTGCAACTCTCATTTCTGTTTCTCATTTTTACAAGACTACTCAAAACGTGTACAATTTACAACTCATTTGTCCCACGTTATAAAAGCTTTAGCTCAGTTTGATGTGACTGATGGTCCATGAAATTTTGGAAGGTTTTGTGGATATTTTATTAATGCAGACAAATGTTAACCATGTGCTGGCCAATTTTAATGCCCTGTGGTGACACAACCTCGAATGTGATTCAGATTGATTATATCTTGCAGCTATAGTTATAAATGTAAAGCCCCCTCCCAAATTCAGTCCTTCATTTTCACCCCAATCTGAACTAATTGTAATAGTCTTTGTAAACAAGAATAAAAAGTATGCAATTCCTTTGGAAGGATTTCCTCTACATTTCCTTTCAGAAAACTCCTAATATTTTAAATTCTAGTACAGGAATTCTAAAATATAAAAAAAAAAGCTACTAGCTTTATTTGTAACAAATGGTTCCATTTTAGTTTTATACAGTGAGTTTGTTCAAATATTATTCTGGAGACAACATTCTTGAGATGCTGTTTCTACCCCTTATCCTAGGCAGTTTCTCTGTGTTAGGATATTTCAGGAAACCTATGGCTGATGTCAATATATGGCATTATTTTCCATATTTGCCAGTGACCCTAACTCCTGAATAACTTGTCTCTTCCACCTTCTATTTTTCTAAAGCATGGAGAACTCAGGAAGTTTTCAGTGACAATGGTGCTGCTTTAGAAGCCCATCTAATTTAATTCAGTTTTCAGGACTGGACATAGCCCCAGTTCCACTGGCTGAAACCCCAGCATCAGAACTGCAGCAGATGTTCCAGAATAAGGCAGAACAAACTCTGTATGTCCTTTGATCATAAGCTTTTGTGTCAATATAAATAAGATTACCAAAATTACTAAAAGCTGCATAATTATTTCTTTTGCAGAGTTTTCACTGAAAATACTGTTTCCAAATTTTCTTCTTAGATAATAGAATAACTCCAACATTTTTGAATCCATGGAGTTTATTTATAGGTTTAGAGGTGAAATCATTAGGGTCATGAATTGGAGAATATCACTGTAACACTAGAGTCTGATTTTCTCTTGTGTGCTGCTTCTTTTGAAAACAGTAAGAGGAACTTTTAGTATTTTTTGCTGTAAATCCTCGAGGAATGGAGTTGAATTGCCTATTTTTTTATACATGTATCAGTAAATTACAGCCACATTAGCAGGGTAGCAGTACTGTC
>JACBWW010001140.1:0-15748 GCA_020086605.1 Lanius collurio
CCTTCCTTCCTTCCTTCCTTCCTTCCTTCCTTCCTTCCTTCCCTCACAAGCCACTCCTCACCCCATTGAAGGAGTGCAAAGCACCAGGATCCCCTCCCAATTGGGGTCCCCTCACCATCCCAAAAGGTGGGGACTTCAAATCAACCCCCAAATTGGGGGGGGATATATGGCACCTGCTCCAAATTCACTGCAACCTCCCAGAAGCCCCTTAGAGGCCCCAAAATTGCCAAAAAGCAGCAGCAGTCTCCCCAAAAGTGCCTCCTGTTTTCCCTCACTGAAGTGTTGCCAGCTGCCCGTCCGAAGAAACCACAAAACAACCGAAGCCGTTTTATGGGGTGCTTTATTAGGGCCTGGGAGGTCTGAGGACTCGTGTCCAAAGTCAGACACCTCCGACCCTCTAAAGATTTCACACACTTTATATACTTTTATGAACAGATTACTTCATACCACACAAGCTTAATTTTTAACTTGACTTACATAACGGTTATCATATTCTTTTGAGATTTATGGTTCCATTCTACTGTTCTTTTAGATTATAAATTTTACATGGTTGTCTAAACATACAATTATTGTAACAGCTGGGTACAGGTAATCATGTCCTTTCTACAAGTTCAGTATGCTCCACTAAGTCCTTTGATTATACAGAGACAAAACCTACATGCTCTTGCCAAATGGTTGCTACATCTACATTCCACGACTAGGCCGCAGCTAAGCCTTAGCACAACTACTACTCTTTGCTTCTACTTGCAACAGCCCCAGGGCTGATGTCACACAAAGCTGGGATGGGAGCCACAAACAACAGGAGGAGGAGGTGGGGCAGAGGAGGAGTGTTATAAATAAGGGACCAGATTACCAATTTAACAATTATCCATTTATTTTGTACTACATTATAGCCTTGTTTGAATGTAATTTTGTACTACATTATAGCCTTGTTTGAATGTAATTTTGTACTACATTGTAGCTTTGCTTGAATGTAATTTTGTGCTTTGTTGTAGCTTTGTAAGTTAGAATCTCTCTTGTAGTTTAAGAAAGAAACCCTCACGTCGTTGTGAAGAAACTAGCTTCTTATCAGGCTTGCATTCCAGGGCAAGAATTTACGATCCTTCCTTCCTTACCCCTTCCGAAGCTGACCTGCCTGGAGAGTAGTAGATAAGGAAAAGACAGAAGAAAAAAAAAGAAGAAAAGGGGCTGAATATGCAAACTAGAGCTGCAAAGACCCTTGGGAGTAAAAAAAACCCTAAAAATAATAATTTAAAACGAGCCAACAAACTTTTAAGAAAAATGAACCAGGCTACTCGATAGGCAATTTCTTACCTGGCCAGCTTTTGAGTTCTCCAAAAAGTCACCGTAACAAAAAAGTCTATTGGAGCCACTGCCCTGAGGACAGCGAATTAGCACCATCGCCCTCGTATACCCTCTGGTATACAGCCACGCCTCGTGAGGAACGCTTGAAGGCCCGGCTCTATCACAGGGAGTGATAGAGCCGAATTTCCTCCTTCTCCAAGTCGAAGCTGGGGGCAACGAAGCTGGCCGGAGCCCCCACCCGAGCTGATCACTTTTAATAAAGGCTTAAAAAGGACCTTCAGTCCTGCCCTTTTTATTTCAGTTGGGGGCTCGTCAGGATAGCCACTCCTGAAGAGGACCAGAAGACGGGACGGCCGCCTGCTTTTGGACTCCAAGGACACGCTGGCTACTGGACTCGAAGGATCAGCCTGGGCCAAGCGACGTGGAGGAGCACCTTAGGTAAGCCCTGCGGTGACGGGTCGTGAGGGGGTGAGCGAGTGGTGAGTGAGTGGGGGGGACCGGCAGCTCGGACCCCCGAAAGTGAGTGTGGACCGCCTAGTACCGCGGTTCCGGATCTCCCGCGAGGGGGCCGGCCGGGAACGGTGGGAAGCGACTGGAGAAGAGTGAATGAGGCATCCCCTAAGGTAACGGGACTTTAAGTCCCCCTCCGAGCAAGCGGAGGATCCTGGTGTGGGTGGCTCGCAAACCCTGGCTGGCTCCGGGCGCGTGGAGGGCTGGGGATAGGTGTGAGTCACGCGCAAAAGTTGGTTTGCTGCTTCGACGGCCCAAGGCGCTGAGGGAGTCGGGGTAGAGAGAATACAGGGTGTCCCCAGACACTGCCGGTGCCGAGTGCCAGGAGTTCCCCTCGTCCCCGGGTGGAAGGCCAGACGCACGGAGGAGGTGAGCTGTCGCAGTCACCAGAGAACAGGGGTCTCTGGGGGGCTGTTACCCTACTGCCACACCTGACTGGGAAGGGTAGCTAAGCGCGAGCTACGCCTGGGGGGGTCTGAGTGTCGGAGTAGGGGAGTCCAAGACCAGGGCGAGACGGCTGCTTCAACTGCACGCAAGCTCCTTCGGAGGAGACTGCCCTCTGGGGAAGGGCAGTCAAGCCGGCGGGGTCGGTGGAACTCCAGGAGTGAGGAGGGTTGGTTTCGAGCTTTACTTGCCTCCTTTTAACAAAAAATATAAGGCTAAAGCAGACAGTCGGTCGGAAACAGGATTGTCAGTCCGGGGGGGGCTGACCAGGGGAGGTCCTGCCTCGTACGGAGGTCCGAGACGAAGGACCCTAGTGGAGTAAAAGGGTCATATGACGACCACAATCTGAAGGGGCCGGTCCCAGAAGGGTTCCTGGGGCCAGGGGACCTAGACGGGAGGCAGCATCCCAGAAGATTGCGGTCTGAAAGGGGCCGAATCGGGGGTAGAGGGATACCTCCGTGGGGGCCTTCAAAGGCGGGTCTACAGACTCAATTAAATTATATTGAGTGAGTGTCGAGTGAATGCTTTGGAAGGAGTGAGAGAGTTGTGAATGGTAAGGGTGTGAATGAACTAAGCGCTTAAGAAAGAGTGAAAAAGTGTGAATGGTAAAAGTGTGAGTGAACTAAGCTTGAAATTTTTATTTGAGATCAATAAAGGCAAGATGGGAAATTGGTATAGTAAGAAAAGAGTAAAGCACAGACAAAGAAATAAAAATGTCCCACCTAACAGCCCTCTGGGGCAAATGTTAAATCAGTGGGATGAGCAGGAAAACACCAAGGATTTAGACAAAATTAAAATGATTTATTATTGCACAGAAGTTTGGCCAGAATTAGATCTACAAGGAGGATGGCCATGGTGTGGAACCAAAGACAGAGGGATGTGTAACCAACTGAACCAAATCCCTCGGGGACATGAATGGTTTACCATCATTGATTTAAAAGATGCATTTTGGGCATGTCCGTTAGCAGAGGAGTGTCGGGATTGGTTTGCCTTCGAATGGGAAGACCCAGATAAGAGGAGGAGACAACAACTTCGGTGGACACGCCTCCCACAGGGGTACACGGAGAGTCCACATTTGTTTGGTCAAGCCCTGGAGGGGTTGCTAGAGCTCTTTGTGCCTGAAGCAGGAGTACAAATACTGCAATATGTGGACGATCTATTAGTGTCAGGGGAGGGATGAGAACAAGTAAAGATCACAAGTGTCCAACTCCTAAATTTTCTGGGGCAAAAAGGATTGAAGGTATCAAGAGAGAAACTACAGTTTGTAGAATCAGAGGTTACATATTTGGGTCATATCATAGGGCAAGGGAGCAAAAGATTGAGTCCGGAGAGAATTTCAGGCATCCTAGCAATTCCAGCACCAAAAACCAAAAGAGACATCCGAAAACTTTTAGGCTTATTTGGCTATTGTAGGTTATGGATAAACCAGTATACCCAAAGTGTTAAGTTTCTCTATGAGAAATTGGTAGGCTCTGAATCCATAAATTGGACTAAAGAAGATGATGAGCAATTGCAAGACCTGAAAGAAAAATTGGCCTCAGCACCGGTTTTAAGTTTACCTGATCTCAAAAAGAAATTGGATTTGTTTGTAAACACTGAGGGAGGAGTTGCATATGGGGTATTAACTCAAAAATGGGGAGGACACAACAAACCGGTGGCCTACCTGTCTAAACTACTGGATCCAGTAGCTCGAGGATGGCCAACCTGTGTGCAGGCAATTGCTGCTGCGGCAGTATTAATAGAAGAATCTCAAAAATTAACTCTGCAAAGAAAAATTACAGTACACACCCCACATGACCTTAAAACCGTGCTGAGCCAAAAGACATCACAGTGGCTTACTGATTCTAGGTTGCTGAGATATGAAATCAACTTGATGGAAACTGAAGATTTAGAACTAGCCACTTCCAAGTGCCTAAATCCGGCACAATTCCTCACTGGAGAGCCTCCAGAGGATCTGGAACACAATTGCCTAGAACTGATTGACTACCAAACAAAAGTGAGGGAAGACTTGCATGATACACCTCTACCCTATGGGAGAGTATTATTTACAGATGGGTCGTCTCGAGTGGTAGAAGGAAAAAGAATTTCAGGCTATGCAGTAATAGATGGGATGGTGATGGACACAGTAGAAAAAGGAAAATTGCCTGCTACCTGGTCAGCCCAAACCTGTGAAATATATGCTTTAAAAAGAGGTCTCGATTTATTAGACAAAGACCAGGGAACTATTTACACCGACTCTCAGTACGCATTTGGGATAGCACACACCTTTGGAAAAATCTGGGAAGGACGAGGCCTCCTGAACTCAAAAGGAAAAGATTTGGTTCACAAGGAACTAATTAAACAAGTTTTAGAATCTTTATTAAAACCAGCAGAAATTGCAATAGTGCACATAAGAGGCCACCAAAAGGGAAATACTATAGAAATACAAGGAAACCGGTTGGCTGACCAGATAGCTAAGGAAGCAGCTTTGGAAGCAGGGGATCCTGTGAACATCCTGGTGTTGAGAGAGACACCTGGGGAGGAAGAAGAAAAAGGGAAGCCCACATTTGATCAAGAAGAACAAAAACACATGCAGACTCTAGGGTTACACCAAGGGGAACAAGGAGAATGGTTAACACCTGATGGGAGAAAATACCTGAATAAAGCCCTAGCCAGAAAGATGTTAACTGAACTCCACAAACTAACTCATTGGGGAATCCAAGGATTATGTGATCACTTCCTAAGAGAACACATCTGCATAGGAATCTATGAAATAGCAAAATCAGTTACACGGGGGTGCACAGCATGTCAAAAAGTCAACCAAAAAGTAATGAGGAAAACTGCACATGGCGGAAGAGACCTAGCTCTGAGGCCCTTCCAAAGTGTACAGGTAGACTTTACCGAGATGCCCCCTGTGCAAGGGTACAAACATCTACTCGTGCTAGTAGATCACCTGACCCATTGGGTAGAAGCTTTTCCTACCAAAAAGGAAACAGCACAAACAGTAGCCAAAATAATTTTGGAGAACATCATCCCGAGGTATGGGATGGTCAACAACATAGATTCAGATCGAGGTCCACATTTCACGGCCCAGTCTTTACAGCTGATTATAAAAGCCCTGGGTATGCAATGGAGATTACACACGCCATGGCATCCCCAGAGCTCAGGAAGGGTCGAAAGAATGAATAAAACCCTGAAAAATGTATTAACAAAACTAATTGAAGAAA
This sequence comes from Lanius collurio, assembly GCA_020086605.1. Lineage (NCBI taxonomy): Eukaryota > Metazoa > Chordata > Aves > Passeriformes > Laniidae > Lanius > Lanius collurio. The sequence goes on from JACBWW010001140.1 coordinate 5,466, forward strand.
CAAAATTGAATTGGCTAAAATGTCTACCTCTAGCACTACTGCGCATCAGGACAAGACCTCGATCTGATTTAGGAGTATCCCCCTATGAGATGATGTTTGGACTCCCCTTTTTAATTACACCCTACAGCTGCAGAGACTATCTGGAAGGAGAAGAAGCTGTTCAAGTATACTTAAAAACCATCACTAACACCTTAGAAAATCTTAGAAGGAAGGGATACCTTCCCCAAACCTCTCCTTTTGATACTAACATACATAGTATTAACCTGGGGGACTGGGTGTTAATAAAATCGTGGAATGCAGCTCCATTAACCCCGAAATTTGAAGGACCCTTTCAGGTGTTGCTGGTTACCCACTCTGCAGTAAGAACCCGAGAACGAGGCTGGACACACATTGCAAGGGTGAAAGGACCTGTGTCACCCCCCAGTGAAAACTCTGATCCCACCGATACTCCTGAATGGACTGTGAGCCAGGGACCAGAGGACTTAAAATTGACCCTGAAAAAGAAAGACTGAAACCTGTCTGGTCGCTGGAACTCAATGACATCAAGGCTGTTACTACTGAAGTTTATTATGCTGATTAAGTGAATTATTTTGTATTATTTTTAAGTTTGTGTATAGTTATAAATGTGTTGCTATTGTGGTTATCAAGATTGTAAGTTAGAAAAAACTAGTAAGAGGTAATGTTTCTAGCAAAAAAAACAAATTGCACTCTCAACTCTCCCACAGTGCATTCTCTAAGGGTTAAAATTAAATAGGGAAGTAAGAGCGAAAGACAACATTGGGAAAAGACTCTTAACATTCCTCCATCATTAAGGAATAGAACTAAAAAACTAATGACTCGTGTTAAACACTGAGGAACAATAATATGTGACTTTGTTAAAACAGAACACACCTGTCAAGAGAAGGAATCTTCCCCAGTGACCACCTGCCTGGTAGAAGAGAATACCAGCACATCCATGGTTACCCTGCAGATCATCAAGAAGGAATTACAGATGAAAAGGAGCAGCCTGCTCTCCCGCCCTGTGGAAAGTGTGGCCTGTGGCGCACTGGCCTCACTACTACTCACCTGCAAGAAGAGAGACTGCAGGACCAAGACCCGATGGCTGGATCAAACGCCAATGGAACGACCTTCACGCGGCCACAGCCTGTGGGTTTGGATCCTGCCCTGCCTGTTGTTGCTTGCTTCACCGGGAGAGGGACTGGACTTCGTGCTGCACCAACCCCAGAAAGAAATATCGGCGATGACTGGAGAGACACTCACTTTGAGCTGCACCACATCTGGACCTTCAACTCCAGGTCCCGTGAGATGGTTAAAAGGCTGGGGACAGAAAAACCAAACTATCTACGATCAAATAGAAAGGAATCCCTCTTCTCGTGTAACAAGACTGACCATAGGATCGGACACAGACTTGAACATCAGCATCAGAGATGCCCAACTGGAGGACGATGGGACTTACTATTGTGTTAAGTTTATCAACACAATAAACAGAGATGAAATACTCCAACGAGGAGAAGGCACTAAAGTATCCATACTCACAGACCCAAACCATTCATCTGGGACACAGCGATCAAATAAAGACAACCCATCAAGAACCAGAACCAAGCCTTGCACTAAATGTTATTACCCACTCTATGATGGAGAAGATGCCATATCACTCTTACGAGTCCATACTAACATAAACCCAAAGTGTGTCGATCGCTCTCAAGTAAATACCTGTCAAGAAGACGGGAAAGTTTATTGGGTCAGTCGTAATATTGCCTCATATAGGCAACGACTGCTTGGAGAATGCCCTGTTGGAGACACCTGGCTCTGTTATGAACAAAACCTTGATCGAAAAGATCTAATAAAAGAGATAAGAATGAAAGAAAGGGAAAAAGAAGAATTTAAAGATGATTTAGAACCGCCTTCAGGGAAAAATCTGTTTATAGACTTAATGGAAAGAGTTAGCAAGGGATTAAGTTTGAAAGACTGTTGGGTCTGTAGAGATACTCAGATGTCTGAGATGTGGCCTTGGGAAGGGATTAGTTTAAATCCTGTGGAAATCTTAAAATGGAAACAAACTAAACAGGAGGATGAAATCATAAAGAAAAGAGGTGAAGGGCAATGGAGTCTAAAAACAAAAATAATAGGAGAAGAGTGTATCACCAGGAAGGGTAGGCAATACAAAACATTAGTAGGGAAAATGGCATGTAAAAGGTACCTTATAATAAGAGAGAAAAGTATTAAATGGGTTCCTAGAGAACCAAACTGCTATTGGACCGCAGAAAAAGATAAAGGGTGTACCTATCGTGAAGAACATGACTTATATGAATGTATTGACAAGGGAGTAAACCCCTTTTGGGGAATTAAAGAACTATCAAAATACTGGGAATTTCCAACCCAAACAGGTAACTTCTGGGAAGCCCCTGAAAATTTGTTTTGGATATGTGGGGATACAGCTTACACCAGACTCCCAGGAGACTGGACGGGCAGTTGTACCATAGGCATTATAAAACCAGACTTTTTCTTGTTACCTAAAGAATCAGGGTCCCACTTAGGGGTTCTTATATATGACAATCTGAAAAATAGCAACCGTAAGAAAAGAAATACAATTGACATAACAAGTGCCCAACAATGGAGAGATAAAATCTGGACTCCAGAAGAAATAATTAAAACCTATGGGCCAGCAACCTGGGCCCAAGATGGATCTTGGGGATACCGCACTCCGATTTATATGTTAAATCGGATCATCAGACTCCAGGCAGTCCTAGAATTGATCTCAAACTGCACATCACTTGCCTTCGATCACATCAGTGATCAATTATCCCAAACCAGAACAATGGTGTACCAAATCAGATTGGCAGTAGACTACCTCCTAGCTGACGAAGGAGGAATTTGTGGAAAGTTTAACACTTCAGAATGCTGCCTGGAGATTGATGATAAAAGTGAGATCATCCGAAACATTTCAAAGGATATTAGAAAATTGGCATATGTAGGAACCCAAGAGTGGACACCACTCATAAATTCTAACTGGTGGGATAACTTTTGGTCTATGAAAGGAAATTGGTGGAAAAAAGCAGCATTTATTGCGGTTTGCTCAATTGCTGGACTTATATTCTTACCATGTTTACTTCCGTGTCTAATAAGAATAATTGCCTCTGCCATTCAAGCAGGTACACTAATTCCAGGAGGAACTCAAACATCAGAAATGAAGAAGATGATGGTAATAAAGAGCCAGAAATATGAGAGTGCTAAACAAATGTATACCAGGTACCAAAAAGTAAAGAATTTTTACCCCCAAGAAGAACTAGAAACTGCTAATTGATGCGAACTCTACAAGTTCGATCAAATAAAGAAAGGGGGGAATTTATTATAAATAAGGGACCAGATTATCAATTTAACAATTATCCATTTATTTTGTACTACATTGTAGCTTTGTTTGAATGTAATTTTGTGCTTTGCTGTAGCTTTATAAGTTAGGATCTCTCTTGCAGTTTAAGAAAGAAACCCACACGTCGTTGTGAAGAAACTAGCTTCTTATCAGGCTTGCATTCCAAGACAAGAATTTACGACCACCCCCCCCCCTTACCCCTTCCGAAGCTGGCCTGCCTGGAGAGTAGTAGATAAGGAAAAGACAGAAGAAAAAAAAAAAAAAGAAGAAAAGGGGCTGAATATGCAAACTAGAGCTGCAAAGACCCTTGGGAGTAAAAAACCCCTAAAAATAATAATTTAAAACGAGCCAACAAACTTTTAAGAAAAATGAACCAGGTTACCCGATAGGCAATTACTACCTGGCCAGCTTTTGAGCTGTCCAAAAAGGTCACCGTAACAAAAAAGTCTATTGAAGCTACTGCCCTGAGGACAGCTAATTACCACCATCGCCTTCGTATACCCTTGGGTATACAGCCATGCCTCATGAGGAACACTTGAAGGCCCGGCTCTATCACAGGGAGTGATAGAGCCGAATTTCCTCCTCCTCCAAGTCGAAGCTGGGGGCAACGAAGCTGGTCGGAGCCCCCACCCAAGCTGATCACTTTTAATAAAGGCTTAAAAAGGACCATCAGTCCTGCCCTTTTTATTTCACAGGTGCAGCCAAAGCAGCTCCAGGACAGCCTTGCAGCAGGACTGCTCTCAGCTGAGCCAAAAAGGCCCCTCTGGCAGCTGCAGGGCCATTGCAAAGGCCAAGGGCCAGAGCCTCGGCTCACGCGGGAGGAAAGGGCTCTGAATTCCCCTGCCCTGGCACCTCAACCCTGTTCCCAGGGTGCTTCCCACACAGGATTCCTCTGGACGGCTGCGGAAAGCTGAGAGGCAGCTCTGGCTTCTCCACTTTCCATGTCCTGGAGCTGCCTGGCAGAAGAAATGGAGGGCCAGCTCTGGGGGCACAATCCCTCCCGGCCCAGGGCACAGCGCTGGGAAGGTCTTTCCGTGCCCAGGCTGTGCTGCGGCCAAGGAAAGCTCCTGGCTCAGGGTCACCTTTGGTGCTCGGCCAGACCCCCCGAGTGGCCCAGCAGCAGCAGAGAATTCCAGCCCAGCCCCGGCACGGGCAGGGCGGCCCTGGGCGGGCTGCGGGAGCCGGCAGCGGCTGAGCTCAGAGCAGCTGAGCCCGGGGGCTGCTGGCCAAGGCCGAGGCCGAGCGAGCATTTCTCAGCTCACAGGGCGGCCTGGAAAGGTGCTGGGGGGATCATTCAGCCCTCAGGGCGCTCCCAGTCGCTCCCAGTATTTCCATGTCCGTGGTGCCAGTGCTGCTCGCAGCCCTGATCCGTGGCCATGGGAATGTCCCGCTCCCTTCCCGGGCCAGGGTCACACCTGAGCCAGGTGTGCAGGGCAGGACCTTGCCCTGAGCCCAAGCCCTGTCCCCCCTGCAGGATCTGCTTCCCATCGGCCTCTTCCTCCTGCGGCCCCAAGCCCAGCTCGGTGCTGAACGAAGGGCACTGGGCCGGGGTCATCCCCCGGCGGGGGCTGCGCACCCCCTCTGCCCCCTCCCCAAATTCCCTCCCGGGGCAGCAGGGGCTGGCTCAGGAGCCCTGTGGGCAGGGAAAAGGGAGTGACACCAGCATGGGGGGGTCACACACGCTCTGGGGGGACACACATGGCCCCTTGGGACCCCCCTCACCTTCTCCAAACCCCTTCTCATCTCCCCCAAGACACCCTCAAATTCTCTTCAAGACACACAGCCCTGCCCGCACCACAAAACTCCCTCACAGACCAAAGCCCCCCAAACCACCTCCCAGCAACATAAGTGGCCCCAAGAGCCACAAAATCCTCTCCCAGTGCCCCCAGGCCCCCTCCCACCCCCATGGCACTGACCAGGACAGGCTGATAGACAGGAACATTCACAGACCAGGACAGTCTGGACACTTCAGCAGCAATTTGGGCACTTTGGGGAGGACACCCCAGATGGGCAGACCCAGGACAGGGACTGGGACAGACACCTGCAATTCCAGGAGGACAGGCAGGCTCAGGTGGACACATTCTGCCAGCACAACTATGAGATTGTGGCCTCAATCTGCCTGGCTTCACTGCCCCACAACACCCATTCCTCCTGAAGAGTCCCCTGAACCACAAATTCATCCCTAAATCCAAGTGTGGGAATCCACAATATGGAGAATATTTCCCTGCCTATTTTGAGGCATTTATACCCCCCTGGACATCCCCCTGTACAACACTGCTTTTAACCTTTGTCCATGGAAAAGGCTGCTAAGCCTTTAGAATGACTTAAAATTCACAAAGGTCTAAGTCAGGTGGTTGTATAATATGTAAATTGTCACAGGGTGGAAATCTTAGAGCTTTTACATTTTTTAGCATAGTGAAGAGATAAAGCAGAAAAGAGCAAGATGGAGGATTGTTGTTGTTCACCAGATCTCCTTCTTCACCTACTCCATATTTTGCAGTATTGGTAGCATGAAATAATTGGTTAAAAATTGCCACGGTGGAAGGCTACGTGTCTAAGGCATTGGTAGAAAAATAAAAATGATGTATAATTGGTTGATCTGTCTATAAAAGGGTGGCTGATTTTTTGTACTGTGCCTTTTGCATATTCTCAGCTTCATGCTATGCTGCCAACTTGTACTTTACTGATAAAATAGCAATAAACAACCATGAGTCCAAGTAGATTCAGAAGTCCCGTTCATCTCTTATTAGCAGCAAGGATTAACTACCCCAATGGGGAAGACTGTGGGGGTCGTCCACCCTCACACCAAGTAAAATGGTGAAGCTTTAGATACCTTTGTTTAATTTCTTTATTTTTACCCCAATTTTGGTTGTTTTGACAGGATGAAGGAGGAAACTATTTAGGTTTGAAAACACCTCCAAGGTCATCCAGGGCTGCTTGATGCCACCAGAAGAAGCAATGGGAAAGAGCAGATAAGATTTTTTGGGCTGTAAGGTCAATAAATCCACTCTTGCCAATGAATTTCACATGTTGATCTAAATCCCAGTGGATGTTCCTGCCCCTGCATTCACCCAGGAGAACGTGGAGAGCACCAGCCAGGGCCTTCCCAACACGGATAACCAGGAATGTGGGTATCCAGGGCTCTTCCCAATGTGGATCCTCTGATGGGAGATAAAGTTGGAGCAGAGGACAAAGCTCTTCCTGCAGTCGGGGCTCTCGCAGGGCTTCCCTTACCGGTGCCTCTGTTGATGTCTGGTCAAGTGAGAGCTCTGTGAGAAGCTCTTCCCACATTCGGGACACTCGTAGGGCCTCTCCCCAGTGTGGATGCGCCGGTGTTTGATGAGATCGGAGTTGTTCCTGAAGCCCTTCCTGCAGTCGGGGCAGCGGAAGGGCCTCTCCTCTGTGTGAATCCGCTGGTGCTGGAGGAGACTGGAGCTGGTGTGAAACCTCTTCCCACACTCAGGACACTCGTAGGGCCTCTCCCCAGTGTGGATCATCTGGTGATGGATCAGGTGGGAGATCTGGCTGCAGCTCTTCCCACATTCCCCACACTTGTGGGGCTTCTCCCCATTGTGAAGCTGCTCATGAACCACCAGGTCCAAGCTCTGGCTTGATCTCTGGCCGCCTTCCCAGCACAGGGTGGGTCTTTCCTCCTCGGAGCACCCTGGACTGGGTTTGCTGCCCCTCCTCCTGTGGGATCTCTGTGACTTTTCCTCCCCGTTGGATTCCTGTGCCGTGGAGCCGCTCAAAACGGCCTCTTCCACCAGGTTCTGCCATGGGGATTTGTCCTCCCTGGGTTCCATGCTCAGCTCCTCGTCTGGGGGAAGAAGGACAAGGAGAGGATGGGATTTGCCTCGGTGCCACAGGAAGGGAAAGGAGATCCCCCCAGTCCATCCCTGGCAGGACGGCGTCGGCAGCGGGGTTGTCCTGCAGCCGGGGACGATGCTGGGCTGGGAGATGGAGCAGGAGAGGGGGAAAGGGGCACTGACTTCCTCCTCACCTGCCTGGGTGTCCTGGGGCATCTTCCTCTTCATCGCAGCCTCCTCCTCCATCTGGCCAAGGTTTGGGAATGGGAAATCCTGGTTTGGGGAAAACAAGGGATGAGCACTTTTGCTTCAAATTTCCCCCTGCCCAAGTCCATCTCTAGAATTCCCTGGGCATTGTGTGTCCATAAAAACCTCCCAAAGACCAAGATTCAGCCCTGAAAATGACTCCCAGGTGTTCCTGATCTCTGGTCTCTCCCCTTTGACTTTTGGGAGTTTGCCCCTGTCCCAGCTGATGGGGGTCATGCTTGTACTGGGGGCCCCCCTCTCTACTTGGTCTCCACCCATCCCAGGCTGCTGGGAGTCCCAGGAATCTGAAAAGTTCCCTCTCTTCCGCCTCCCCACTTAAGAGATGCTGGGGGTTTTGAGGGTCCAAGGGGTCCTTCTCCCCTTATTCTCTGCTTTAGATTGCAGGGGGTCCAAGGAGTCCCCCCTGTCCCTCTCCAGGCTGGTGAGGGTCCCATCAATGGCAGCGCTCCCCCCTCTCTGGGCTCCCGGGGGTCACAGGGGTCTGCTCCTCCAGACTGCTGGGGGTCCCCTCGCCCTGGTATTGTCCCTCTCTGCTCTCCTCATGCTGGGGGCCCCGAGGGTCCCAGCTCTGGCTCTCCTGGGGGGTCCTGCAGCCCCCTGGCTCTGGAGGCGGCAGTGCCTGACCCAGGCAGACCGAAAAAAAACCCTCATGGAAACTCCCCAAAGCTCCCTCAAGGGAGGGAATTTTCTGCTCAGCTTTGGAGTTCCTCCTTCTCCAAATGTCCCTCCATCCCCCAAAACCCAACCCAAGGACCCCCCAGGATATCTGGGCCAAGCTCCCCCTCCCTGGGAACCTGCAGGATGAGGGGCAATGATCCCACAGGTGGGGGGGCTGAGAATTCAGGGACTGCTCAACCTCATTCTTCATTTTCTTTTCCTCATCTTTCTTTGTCCCTTCCTCTCTAACTCACTTCTCCTCTCCCATCCCTCCTCCCCCCAGCACCAGTGACACCCTGGGTCCCCCGTTCCCGAGCCCCTGGCAGCCCGTGGGAGCAGCGGGGATGGAGCCGGGACAGGTCGGGATGGGCAGCGCGGGGCTCTCGGCTGCTCCCACCCACTGGGGCAGGGGAACCCAGCCTGGGGAAAAGGAGAGGGAAACTGGGAACATTGGAGGCTGCACATCCAAACTGGGCCTTGCTGGGGACCCTGGGTGGGGACTTCCAGCCCTTGGGGCTCCTCTGGGGACCCTGGAGAGCTGGGAGGGGGGAACACACAGAGGGCTGGGGAATGCCAGGAGTGGCACCACTGGCAATGACTGGTTTGTACCAGGGTAACTGGAACCTTACTGGGGCCACTGGGAGTGACTGGGAATGCCTACAAGCATACTGAGAGTAAGTGGGATATATTGAGAGTGCCTGTAACCATACTGGGGTGACTGGAACCACACTGGGAATAACCGGCACCATGCTGGGGAGAAATGGGACCATGCTGGGAACAACTGGGAGTGACTGGGTCTGAACTAGGGGCAACTGGGTTCAATTGGAACCACACTGGAAGATAATGGGAGCAACTGTTCCAATGCTGGGGTCATACTGGGATCCTACTGGCTGAGATCATACTGGGAGTGACTGGAATAGCACTGGGAGTATCTGAGAATGACTGGGATCATACTGGAATCAGACTGCAAGTGACTGGAAAGGTGCTGGCCGGGACTGGAACCATACTGGAGGTGACAGGGAGCAACAGAGACCATGCTGGGAGCAAATGGGATCATATTTGGAGTGACTGAGAGTGACTGGATTCATACTGGGAGCAACTGGGACCACACTGGGAGTGACAGGGAGTCACTCTGGGCATGACTGGAATAATACTGGGAGTATCTGGGAGTGACTGGGATAAAACTGAGGGGCGACTGAACCATGCTGAGGTAACTGGGAGTGCCTGGGAATGGCTACGAGAATGTTCAGGGCAACTGGAATATACTGGGAGTGACTGGGAATGTGCTGGGGGGAAACTGGGACCATGCTGGAGGCTACTGGGGACAAGCGTGGGTGACTGGGGCCCTGCTGGGAGAGACCGACATCATACTGGGAGTGACTGGGACTATGCTGGGGCAACTGGGAGAACTGGGAAAACACTGGACAAAAGTGGGAGCAACTGGGAGAACTGGGACCCTGCTGGAGGCAAATTGCATCATAATGGGGAATGACTGGGAATGACTGGGTTCATACTGGGAGCAACAGGGATCCTGCAGGGAGTGAGGGGAAGTGACCAGGATCATACTGGGAGTGATGAGGAAACTGGAACCACTCAGGGGGCAACTGGGCTCTTATTGGGAGCAGCCGTTTCCCGGCCCCGGGACCCCCGAGCCCCTTTCCCGGCCATGCCGCCCCTCCAGCACCCAGACCCCCACCGGGGTCCCGGCAATCCCAGGGGTCCCCCCTCTCCGGGTCCCCGCTTTGGGGCTCTGGGGGTCTCCTCTCTCTGGGGTCCCGCTTAGCGAAGCCGCGGCTCTCCCGGGGCTCCCCAAAACCGGGGTCCCCCCGGCCCCGCGCGGTCCCCTCGTGGCCCCGGCAGAGCTCGGAGGGCCCGGCCCGGGAAGCCCAACCCCCACCGCGGGGGGGACCCGCATCCCCCCGCCCCCCGCCGGGGCTCTGCCGGCACCGCCACCGGGACCCCCAAAACACCTCCCGGGGACCCTCGATGTCCCCCCGAGCGGCATCTGCGGATCAGCTTTGGAGTCCCGCAAGCTCCAAACATCGCGCCGCCCGCCCCGACAGAGAGGATGAAACAGCGAGCCCCAAATAGATTTCGTGGGAGCTCCAAATATCCCGCCCCCCTCCAAAACAACCCCCCGGGATATTTGGGGCGAGCTCCCCCTCCCCGGGCACCTGCGGGAT